>JBANCY010000209.1:0-53902 GCA_037040045.1 Phorticella flavipennis | reverse complement strand
AGATATAAGATATAAGATATAAGATATAAGATATAAGATATAAGATATAAGATATAAGATATAAGATATAAGATATATGCAATCATTAAATACCAGCTCAGTTCACTTTCGCATGATGAAATGAGATCCGATGAGATGGAATGAAATGTATTCAATTTAAATCCAATTTTCTTGATTAAAAGCCAATTAATACGCATAAATAACGCTCACGATGTCAATAGATTTTTCATCAACAGATTCTTTTCGGTTAATCGTTCACGCAGATGTGTGTCTCACGGATAGAGCTGGTCGTGTGTCGGGGGCTGTGAGAGGTGTGTGGAGCTCTCCAATCTTTTCACACTCACACACCACAAATATGGTTCGAAAGCAAATCAAGCATAATCAAATTATTTCCACTCGGTTGGTATTTATTGATAAATTATACCACATACAATATTTGGATAACATCAATTATAGTCTCCAATAGCAGCTGCATTGACAATTCCCCAAACCCATTTCCCGCCCATCCCCTACCATCCATCCCATTATATATTTGGGGCCTGCCGTTGTACACCCTTAGACAATATTGTCATTGATTCAGCTGTAACCCGAAACGAAGCCATAGAAAATTCTTTGTACGGCCTTTTCCCTTTGTAAATATACGGAATTATATTTTTTATACACTTGCAAAAACAGTCTTTAAGAATTTCCTATGATTTCCGTTCTGGCAAACCATTAAAATACCGAACTTCTAAGATAAGAAAATTTTCAGAAAAACATATGAAAGCATTCCCCTATCAGCCCCAAATATTTGAATATTTTGATCAACCGTTTTCGATCGTAAGTGTATCCCAGCGTCGGCTTATCGACTTCCCCATACATCCCATATACAATACAATACAATACAGTATAATAATAGGTGGTTCGCAGGGGATACCTTGCAATGTATTTGTATACCATACTCATATACGTACCGTACCGTACCATACCATTCCATACTATACCATACCATATGTATCTACAGTGCATATCTTTATTTGCTGGTCTGGTGTTAATAAAAATTGTATGAGTTAATACGGCAACAATAGGGCTGCGATTTCTGCCATGTCATACATATGTTAGCTTTAATGCATGAATATTTATTTGACTGCGCTAAGGGTGCCAATCTTTGGACTGAATATATTATATAATGTGCTGAATTCTCATGATTTTAATCGATGCCATATAATAGGATAGCTCACGCTCCACTAATACCCCAATAAGTGTCATATTTTATTGTATTCCTCTCGCAGAAAATGGTGTACTCACTTTAGCTCCAAGTTTATTCCTAGACTGGAAAAAGAGCTGGAGTTACCTATAAGGTGAAACACATTTTCCCGATTTTTGATAAAGAAGCTTTAAAATTTAAGTATTACTAATTAAACTTAATTGGGATCTCGGTGGTCCAGTGGATAGGGCACTGTCCCGCCAAACAAGAAGTGCCTCAAATAAAAACAATAAAGAACTCTTGTCGAGTGAGTTCGACTACGATATACCCTTCGAGAATCTCATAATACCCATTACTCGCTCAAATACATAGATACACATAGGTGACATAATGCATTTTTCACATATTCCCATTTTTGCCGGTTTTCGGAAATTTCTTAGTCTTATATCCGCGGTGTGTATGACCCGATCATTCTGAAATTTGTAGTATTGGCTTATTACATAGTCATGATATGATTAAATATAATTCTAGGATTGAAAACATTATGATTATCACTTTAAATTTAGAGGGACCATATTAGGATGAAAAAAATTTTAAATGTCATTTTCTGCAAATTTCGTTACCTTTCGGGGAAATGGAGAGGTGTATACAAATTTTGGGACATTCTATTGTGCAGTTTACATTCATGATCCTATATAGCAAATAAATGCAAGAAAATAGTTTTTATCGATTATTGGGCGAATGGGGCGTGGCATCCAAAATTGATAATAAACTTGATGTGCGTATGGTATGTACGGAATTTTCTGGGAAGTGACGGAAGGGCAGGGCTGGATCGATGTGCCTATTGATGATGATCAAGAATATATGTTATATACTTTATGGGGTGTACGCCGCCTTCTACCTTATCATACTCTTCTTACAAAATCTTCAATTGGGATCAGGGTAAGAAAACCAGGTAAGAAAAAAAAACACCAAGAATTTGCCGAACAAATTCTCATTAAAGATGGATACGGGCTTCATTTTGATGGTTGGACATATCTCACAGCTTTTGATTTAAGGACCGGAACGACCCGCAATATATATATGAAGACCCGGGCCGGTAAACTCATGGAACTGGCGTGGCCCCTCCCGAACTGCCAAAAATAACGAAATAAAATCTAGGATACAAATAAATGATATTTTGAATGATTTTTATTCTTAAACATAATTACAGTCGAACTATAATGAATTTTGACAGGACCAAAAAATCGATTCATAACTGGTAGAGCTTCATTGTATAGAAGTTCACTATGGAGAAGTTCAACTGTATTAGGCTTATGTGTAAAAATAATAATAATTCAATCTAGGTCTACCTACATTAAGAATTCTATCTGTTATTGAAAAAATGAACACCTGCCGTGCTTTGCGGACTTTTAAATCTTGACACGGGCCGCGGGCCCAACAAATCGGAAGAACTGTGGGACTGAATTATAAGCAGGTACCCAGGGATTAGTCCAATCGAACTGAAACTGACTGGAGGATGAGATGCAGCTCTAATTGCGAGGGTTGGATTAAATGATGTGGTTAATATCATTTTTCCGATTTGGGTTAAAGCTTGGAAGAGGAAGCAGTATTACGTATTAAAGTCAAGCTTCTCTTTAATGAATGTTGACGGGACCAGAAAATCACTTCATTATATAGAAACTTCATTGTATGGAAAGTCATTAAAATACAATGAAATTGGATCGAAAAAGTTGTGTGTTTGAAATAAATTTATAATAGGGAGAGCTTTATTGTATAGAAGTTCACTATAGAGAAGTTCGACTGCATCATGTAATGAAAGATGACGCGAAATTATGAAACTGTGGAACTTTCGAAAAGTTAGGACAGAGCATTCATTGGACTACAAAGTTACGGCACATTTGGATGGTAAGTTTAAAAAAGGTAAAAAAATGTTGTGAAAAATTCGTAGAGTTAATACATTTTTCCGATTTGGGTTAAAACTTGGAAGAGGAAGCAGTATTACGCATTATCATGTAATGAAAGAACACGCGAAATTATGAAACTTTAGAACTTTGGAGAAGCTAGGATACGGCATATTTGGATGGTAAGTTTAAAAAAGTGAAGAATTCGTAGAGTGTGTGGTACTGGGTGGAAATTTGCTATTTTGCCCCTAACTCGGGGCATGGTCAAAACGCATATCAAGTAGAAGTGTTTCGTGTGCATCAGAAATTTGCAGAATTGTAGCTCATGGGCATAATCCAAATCTAAATTGCAAATGGCCGAATATGATGTATATGTGGACATCTGTGTTGAGAAATACCAGATTGCCGCTTCATTAGAGACACCTGGCGGCTAAATTAATTGACCTACCCGATGACTAACCAACCAACCAACCGACTGACTGACTGACTGACTGAGTGACTGACTGACTGACTGTCTGACTGACTGAGTGAGTGAGTGAGTGAGCAACCAAACGACCCCACCCCACTGTGTACAGCCAGCAAATGAGTGTGCTCATCATAAATTAACGTTGACAAATGTAAAAATACTGATTTTTCGGATCTGGCCCTGTCTCAATCAGATGGTCAGATGGTCAGATGGGGGCGGCGAGTGCGGCGACATCTCTCACCCGTGATTTGGCTAATTGGCAAGCAGCTGAAAGTCAAACAATAGCCAAAGAAATGCCAATAAAGCCAACGATTAGTCCGGAATGCGATGCCAAACGGCCAAACGGCCAAACAGGAGGACGACGACGACGACGACGACGACGACGATATCTTCTAACGATGTTAAAAGCGGCATTAAGTATACAACTATGCGACACGTGTGTGTGTGTGTGTGTGTGGGTGTATCTGTGTGTGTGTGTATCTGTGTGTGTATCTTTGGGTGTGTGCTTTCGCGTGTGTGTGGCAAAAACGAAGCGCAAATAAAGCAGTGGCAAGAAGGAAGGCCTCCGAAATTGAAGAGCTCCTCGGACATGTGTTTCTCCTTTTGTGTACATGTGTGTATCTGTGTGTATCTGTGTGTGTGCGTGCGTCTCGGAGTGTGCGTGTTGTGTGATTATCGGTCGCTTGTTACACGTCTAATCTGTTAAATCCTGTTTACCAAGATTACAAATCAATTGTGGCCACACGCATAAGAACCCATGGGGGGGGTGTTTGCCACCCAAAATTTCTTCTTCCTTTTTTTTCGGAACCACAAAAGTGGGCATCGTATAAACAACACGTACAAACATAAACTAGTAATTGATGCCCGAATTGGGCATTACTTTATGTCCTAACCGTCTTTCATGACACTAACAAAATTGTACCTCAATTACAAGGGGCTCTATTGACCAAGCAGATCTATTAAATGATGTGCTTAGTTCGTTTTATAACACGACTTACAGCTTTTATATGACAAAACAAATCAAGATAATTGTTTATTAAGTGTGTCAATAGCTTGAAAACGTGGGGAATTTGGTCCTATACGACTTCTGTTATACGATTTTGTTTTGATTTCCTCCTAGAAAAACTAGGTTGTGGCATAGAATTTGAAAACCGTATAAAAAAACACGTATAAAAAGGGTTGTTATGGACACCCAAAAAAAATGTTTTGATCTCAGTTGTTCTGACAAATATACTGACCATAGAAGGTTCTGTGCCAAACTTCATTAGGATGACTCAAGGTAAGAGATAGGTGGATAGACAGGCTCCTCCTTTCTCCTCTTAAGGAAATTTTCGGGTTTTTACAACGTTTCCTTCTTTGCATTAAATAATTATATTCTTTGAAAACAGGAAAAATAAGCAAAAAAGCTCTAGTCGAGAGAGCTCGTGGCAGAACCCATATAGCATACATATTCTTGATCAGCATCAATAGCCGAGTCGATATAACCATGTCCATCTGTCCGTCCGTCAGTATTTTCGTCCGTATGAACACGTGGCTTATAGTCAATTATATTATTAGTATTATAAGGCCATAACAACACTATCGGGTCAAAGCCTCAAGCACTATTTGTGTGTATTTCGTCTTAATTCACTGAAGAACGTGGATAAATTTTCAAGTCCTACGCCACAACCTAGTTTTTCTAGGAGGGTGATGTCTATTAACATGAGCGGAACTCGAACTCGCACCTCTTGATTGAATACCTCTAATTATAGTCAATTATAGACACTTATTAAATTTTGGAGTCTATGGACACCTACATACCAAATTTCAAATCTCTAACAGTAAAATTGTGGCTGGTAAATACTCAATCTGGGAAAATGGAGGAGTGTATTCAAATTTTGGAAAATATCATTCTTCAGTTACTATTTATGACCCAATATACCGAAATTGGAGCCAACCATATTATCGAAAAAAGTAATTATCGCTCTAATCGGGCTTGGCATACAAAAATGAAATTAAACTTGAAATACTTAACGTACATTCGTAACTCCAGGCCAAATTTGAATGCTCCAACTTTTGTAATTTCTGTTCGGCTATTCATACTGAACAAGAATATATATACTTTATGGGGTGTGACATGCCTCCTTGTGCCTGTTACAAACATATGCACAAAATTATTATACCCTGCATACCAATTTCCATTGGGATCAATGTATAAAAAGCAATATCTTAACAGAAGTTTTGGGCAATATTATTGAAATATTTTTTTATAATTCCGATAAGTGAATATTGAAACTTTACAATTATTGGCGCAATCGTTTCTGCAACATTAGCATGCAGGGTGCGAGTGTTTAGCACTATGTGTCGGCCATCAATAAAAGTTTCAGGCAATTATACGGCTTGTCTCCTGTCCCTTTGACTACCAAAAACTGATATGCCCCGAAAAACACAAAAACACACGCTCCCACACACACTCACCGAACCAAAATTAGCTGGAAAACCGCCTGTGTGTGCCTCCGTATGGATGGGTGTAGATGGGTCTGGATGGGTGTGGGGCTGGTAATCAAACGCTTAATTAATATGACACATCAGCACACACACACACAGACTGGAGATGGCCAGGATGACCAGGATGGCCGGGATGGCCGGGTTGGCCAAACACGATGGCAACTGGTCGCTTAGCAATAGTGTTGTAGTTGTCACAGGAGCGGGACGTTGCCAGGGACAGGGACCCATTGCACCCATCGGCAATTTCCAAATGTATGCTGATTTTTGGTGGCGACGCGGTCGACTGGCCACGTTTTTCGGTTTGGCATATTACTGATAACAGCCCCGGCAAATGGACGATCGGCAACAGGGCTAACTCGAAGGTTTTGGATTCACAGTAATTGCTTCATAATTGAACAATTATGCAAACGCGATTGAAGTGATTATACGACCACTTATGGGCCACTGTTTATATCTCCCTTCTGGCTGACCGATTACCAATTACCTACCATTTACCATTTACCGGTTTCCCAACGATACCCCTTATTTTTACCATCTTCAAAAACATCTTATATGGAAAAGTCATGTATTATTATTATATGGCCATAATAACCCTATCGGGTCACAGCCTCAAGCACAGAAATACTTCTGCTTCCTTCACTGAAGATTTTTTTTATACCCTGATCCAAAGTTTTGTTGGAATGTATGTAACAAGCAAAAGGAGGCGTGGCAGACGCCACAAAGTATATATATTCTTGATCAGTATCAAGCTGAATCGATATAGCCATGTCCATCCCTTTATCCGCTTGTATGAAGCCGATCTCGAAACTACAACGAGTTTGTTTCAAATTTCCGATTTATTTATAGAGCTATCAATACCAAATTCCGTATATAGGGACATAATTAGAAACTCCAGAATGGAATTTCCCAAAATTTGATACACCCCTCCATTTTCCAGGAAAGTGACGAAATGTGTATAGCAGCCACAATTTTTATACAAGAGTAATGAAATTTGGTATGTGCCCGTTGTCCCTATGCAGTAAGTGGCTTAAAAAATTTTGATCCATCCTAATTTGGTCCCCCCTCAATTATATAAGTGCCTATATTTTCTGCAATCCTTATAATAGAGATCCGAGTTCCAAAACATATATTCGAGAAGATGACATTAACTAATCCTTAAATTTTCACAATAATCGGATCATAAACACTGAAGTTATAAGACTCAGAAGTGTCCGAAGTCGGGCTAAAATTGTCAAAGGTGAAAATTGTTTTATGTCACCTGGCGGCTAAACGTTTATAGCTAGAGACACGAAATTGCCACGACTCCGTCCCCCGAAAACCGCAAAAAATTTGGATTGTATTTCGAACTTACACTGAAAGTTACAAGCCGATCGGATATAAAACACATCAGGGTAAATTTCGACCATTCAACCATTTGTCAAAAAGTTTGACATTAAACAAAATATTGGGTTCGGCATCGAATTGTTTATCTCCCTGATAGAGTATTTATCTCCCTGATAAAGTATTAATAGTATTGTGTTGCATTTCAACTAGAGAACAATTTTATATGAAATCAGTTTCAATATTTTTGAACCAAAATCTTTAATAAGCTATGCAAATTTTATTTAACATTATTAGCGCAGATTATTTGGAATGGGAGCAATTTGCTCCTTCATCAAAGATTTGCTGTTCTTAACACAATCCTACTCAAACGTTCACATCTGCGAACGAATTTCTTTTTTATAATGTATATATTAATCTGAAAGATTCATTTGGGCAGAATAATAAACGACAACGTGAAAATATTCGCACGATGATTATTTATATTTTTCGGTTGAGATTGAAAAGACAGATTTTCTTCACTCGATTCACAGTCAGTGGAGCGTTCTATAAAAATAAAATAAATTCGCCATGTTTTCTTCAATATGAAATACAAATTATTTTTCAAAAAATTAACAGGAATCGACATATTGTATGTGAATGGTTCAAGTGAACTGTGACTTAGCTTTATCCACATTGTAATATACACCGGGTGTTCCAAGAGTAGAACTGGTACATTGTTATTAAAGTAATAATTTTGTGTAATTATTATCATGGCAGTATAGGATTTTACTTTTGGGAACGTCCATTCTGGGCCTCTTAGGGGGCTTGGTTGAGAGTGGCCACTGAAACATTACTGTCGTGGCTGTGCCTGATCACAGGACTACTATTGACAACTATTCTCCTGTGATATACTCAGAAGTAAAAAAATCGGCGATTGCAGGAGGTTGCAGACTCTTGGAGTCCAGGTAGGGTACCGAATAATCTGCTAAGAGTCCATTTCCAAGGGATTAAAAGACCGAATGTCCGGCTATAGGCTGCACATTGCCCTGAGGATGGTGACAATCCCCATCGACTTACCACTAAACCAGTGACTCTGACGCAGTACACCCGTAATCCTCTCTCGAAGAACAGCGATATCTGAACTACATTCCAAGAGGATAACGGATTGCAAAGCTGTTGACATCATTTCAACCTGACAATTGCCAATCCTGTCGTATCTATGTGACCCCAATATGAAGTGTCGTCTCGTTATCCTGGACCTGAAGTATGGCTTCTGCATTGAGTAGTTTAAATAGAAGGATTGGCGCAATTTTCTTTCGGAATTCATCGGATCTCTACGGAGATCTACGGACGAAGGGCCAGTCGTAAGCTGATACGAGTATACTAATATCCTCCTCTGTAAAATTTTGCCCAATTTATAATATGCGTTATAGAAAAACAACCCACAGAAAAACTCTAATATGTCGGTGATTTTCTTCCCAAAAATATATATTTCAAATAAAATTATCATATAATACATATGTTTTCTCAGTATGAAATGCCTAATGGAGCCCCTAAGTTTTAAACTTTTCAAACTTAGCAGGCGGGTACTTGCCATAGTCTTAGAAGCTCATGTTCCATTGTTATTTGGGATGTGATAAGCCCACATAAACGATTTATTCAGCTTAGAGAGTCGTAAAGCCACAATAGCAAAAAAGGATACAAAATATAGCCAAAACTGCGATGGCTAAGGACAATTGCTGAGTCCCAAACCGAATGGCTTGACTTATAAAAGGGAAATTTGTTATGCGCGGGCAGAAAAATACATACAATGAAGGGAAAAAGGGAAAAATGGAAACGGGAAAGGGGAAAAGCTAAAGCAAAAACAAATTGCAAAAGGCAAATCAAAGCGCGTTGAGAGGCGACAAACACGCCCAGCTTAGGGAAAATGTGTGAGGAAATTGCGACTGTGACTTAGACTGGATATTGTAACTGAAACTGGGCGTTTCAGTCAAAAGAACCAAAAATATACAATTGTTAACTCCCAACTTCCGCTAACCGAAGATCTAATACACTCCTCGAAGGCTGGGAATGCATACATAGAGCGCTGAACTGGTTTAAATCGCAACGGATCTTTAGGGTTTTGAGATAAATTTTAATCTGTTTCCTACGAAATTTCTTTTAAGATTGGTTCAAAACAGAATTTGCTGGTGCGAGTTCGAGTCCCGCTCATGTCGATAGGCCCTCCTAAAAATCTAGGTTGTGGCGTTGGATTTGAAAACCACCCACGTAAAAAAAAGGTCTTCAGTGAATAAAAAAGAAATTAAGAAAAATTGTGCTTCAGGTTTTGACCCGATTGGGTTGTTATGGCCATATAATAATAATAATGAGTTTGAAGATCATGAACTAAAGGGGCTACTTAGCTAAATCCATTTATTAATGTCCTGAAACTTTCTTCAATACTATATAATATATAATGCTTAATAAGTAAACAAGATAGAGTGCTGCAATCGAGAGTGTTCGACTGCAAGATACCCTAATCATATTTTTGTAATACAATCTCAAAAAGTTAAGCAACTTCCGGTAAAGTATAGTAGCAAAATCAATGCCACGCCTCCTGCCTGTTACATACCCTTGTGCAAACCTACCATACCCTTTCTCCTATTTTTCAAATAAAGAGCAGAAAGCTCTTCAAGCCGTTGCGAAATGTTGTCTTTATGTTGTTGTTACATGCTTATTTTTATTATTTTTACTATTATTACGGATACTTGTTCCGCTATATTGCAGAAATTGTTTATGAATTGGAAAATTAAATCTCTCACTGCTTCTCCTTCCTCTTCTCCCATGTGTGGGGATATTTGTTTGTGTGCAAGTTTATTTACTTGTGGAAAGTTCAATTCAAATTGCATGCTCCGCAGCACAATACAAACTGGATACCCCGTACTCCAGCCCTACGGCGTATCCTGGCTCCTTCCTAAATACATATTCCGCCTGGGTTCATTTGAATTTGACTATTGTTTTCTGGACTCTGTTCCGAACGGCAAACTTTTTGGTGTTTATGTGAAAAAAAAATGGAAGAACAACAAAAAATATTTGAATTCCATTAAAATGTCAGCATTTCTAATACTACATTGAAGGACGTTTATTATTCTAAAAACCTCGTAAAATAATAACATTTAAGCTGAAAATTTCTCTGCAGAAATTAAAGAATATTTAGGGTGTTCACGTAGTGTTGCATCGTGGCATTGTTGGAGAATTTTAGCCACTCCAACAACAATTTGTATGGAAACTGATTTGCAACGAGAACAAGACCCCGAACATTGACTACGAAAATCGTTGCAACGTTGCAGAATTTACAAGTGTTGGTAAAGGCATAAATACATGAGTGTGTTGTACAAAAAATACTTAAAATTTTGGTATTTTTTGGTGTATTTTAGTGTTTAAACATTAAAGAGTTTATTGGGACGGTTATTGTCGAATGAGGAGAGTATGCTATTACGCCAAGAGATTGGTTTCGGTACTTTTGTAATGTCTCCTCTGCGGCTTGAATACATGCAAAATGTATCTTTCACGAAATCGTCAAATATTTCATCCAATTATCAAATAATAATATTAATTATTATTGATTAAATCACTTTCACGAATTGGTTGGAGTGATTTCCCTGCCAAAATTGACGCTTTCACACTTTCAAAAAGCCAAAATATCTCTAAAACTACTGTCACGATAAGAAACAAGTCGAACAGTTGACAACTGTCAAGTAGTTTTGCAACACTCTTTCGTCGTGTCCTCACAATGGGGTGTTCACGTCAGCAGTCAGTCAGCAAACAATCTCTTTTGCAACGATGCAACACTACGTGAACACCCTGATTATAAATATTTCGCCAAAGCTGAACTATTACAATGTAAGTTTGCCGTATCTTAATCCGCCAATGATCTGTTTTCGATTGATTTTGAGATTGAAAATATCTTCAAACATGTTTAAGAGATGTCAAAATAAATCAAGGATCTCATTATATGCTGGCGGGATCGTTTACCATTTTAAATTCAAACAAGTAGGAAACATTATCGTTTGTTTTTTTTTTTTTTGTAGATCCAAATCTCAATTTTCTACTTCATCTGAAAATCTTATTACACCATTATAAATAAATTGCAAAATGATTGCAGAAAAATGGAAATTCAAATCGAGAATTCGGACTCTTATTACAAAATATTTTCCTGAAATACCATTTGCAAATATTCGATAATAATAATGATCAAAATCTAAATATTTGCCGAATCTATTGTAAATTTTCAGTTTAGATGTATTGGAATTTTTGGTCAAACAACGAAAAAAAAGTCCTCTCTAAGCCTCTTCACTGTGCTGATTTGATTAACTACGATTTTTTTTCTGTTCCCGAAACTGAAGTATGATTATTATTATTATATAAAAACCCCTTTTGGGTCAAGCGTTTTTTTAATTTATTTCTCAGAAGAACTTTTTTTCCGTGGGTGGATTTCAAATCCTACGCCACAACCTAGTTTTTCTGGGAGGGTCATGCCTATCGACATGAGCGGGACTCGAACTCGCACCTCTGGTTTGGCGGGACAGTGCGCTATCCACTGCTTCACTGAGGCTCCCAAGTATTAGCGACTAAGCAAAATTTTAAAATATAGTCAACGCGGTTCACCCTAACCTTGTGTCTACTGTCAATTTGTCCATCTATCTATGCGTTCAATTCGCTCTATTCGAGTCGAGGATTCCAGTTGTCATTTCATTATTTATACTGCTGATTAAATTTCCGCTTATACTCATTAAGTTCCATTGTGAGACAGACCACTTCCATTTCCAAGCATCATCACTGGGCGATGGAGATGGCCAGACGGCAATGGCACCTGCTGAAGGACACACATAAGCCCAGACCGGAGGCGAGATTCCGGGTCGCAGTTGAATGTTAAAGATGTAGTTGCTATCATCGGCGTCGTCCTGAGGTCGAGCAGGGAGATAACAAACTAATTAAGTAAAACTGGAGCTGCAAAGGTAAAATGTTTTGTAGGTGCGAAACTTACCGAAGCACTTCAAAATTACAATTGAGCCCACAATTACCAAGATAACAGAGGCAGAGAGAGGTGCAGAGGTAGTGGTGGAGAGGTAGAGTGGTAGAGGAACAGTCTCCGAGAAGGAGAGAAGAAGCACACGGCACAATACAACTGAGAGAAGGGAATTAGAGAAGGGAACAGGGCCAAACAGAGCGCAACGATATAGAATAAGCGGTGCCAAAAGGTAATCTAACTTTAGCAATGATTTCTCGGGATAAACCCGGGTTTCTACAGATACAAAATCACGCTGCTCAAATTAATTAAAGGAACAAAAACCTAAAACACAAAATGCGCAAAAAAGGGGAAAATTAAGCACGTGACAACGACAGAAAGTTTTAACAGGAAGTTTTTATCATTATAGTACATAATATTATTTACCAGACTGCAAAGTTTCAAATGGAAAATTCTGCAAAGAATATTATCTTTGGATTTTCTTTTTGTTTTTGAAGTCGATTATGAAGGGAAATAAACCATTTTTGCTACTCTACTTTTTTGGGACTGTTCCGTGTGGTTGTAGGTTAAGACCGGGCATCTTTATTAATTGGTTTCATTGAACTTTATCTTGTTTTTATCATTATAATTATTATTATTATTATTATTTGGCTACAACAACCATATCGGGTCACAGCCTGAAGCATCTTCCTCTTTACCGAGGCTTTCGCTTTTTTCAATGAATATATATTTTTTTAAAAATGGGTGGATTTCAAGTCCTACGCCAAAGCCCTAGATCCAAACTAGGAGGGTCAAGTCAAATGACCTGAGCAGGAATCGAGAACCTACGTCTCTTTGTTTGGCAAGCCAGTGCGCTATGCACTGGCCAACCGAGACCCCCATTATAATACATAATATTATAATCATCATTATAATACATAATATTATTTACCAGACCGCAAAGTTTCAAATGGGAAATTCTGGAAAGAATATTATCTTTGTATTTTCTCTTCGGTTTTTGAAGTCGATTATGAAAGGAAATAAACCTTTTTGTGCAACATTTTTTTTGGGACTGTTCCGTGTTTGAGGTTAAGACCGGGCATCTTTATTAATTGGTTTCATTGAACTTTATCTGAAAGTGAGATCAAATCATTGCCAACAAACACACACACAGATACACACACACATAGATACATATGTATATGTGCAGGAAAGATACATGTTTTGCTAGTTTGGCTGCTAACGGTAAATGCCCACCCAGTGTCATTATCCTTTTAACTTGCGCCCGGTCTAATATGTCACACACACACACACACACACACACACACACACACACACACACACAGAGGCACACACATACATATAGACAGCAAGAAGCAGGTGGCCATTGCCAAAAATTTCTTGCATACAGACACCGTTATATATATGTGCATATATATTTATATATCTATATATATATATCGCGAGAAACATGCCCACATAAGACAACAGACCCTACCGCCTGGCCGTGGGGCAGGGCCGACAGGCACTTAAAGATGCGCTGCACAGGAGAAGGGACGGAATGGATGGGGGGGGGGGTTATAAAGCCCACTTTTAACTGCCTCCTGCGTCGTGACATTAGGCAAAGGTTGGCTACCCTAAGGATGCCGTCCCGTCCCTGACTACGAACCGAACAATATGAGACAACCGACATCGCATCTTTAAGATACTTAAAATCGAGCAGTCGAAAATGGTCAAAAATAATTTATAATCGACACAAACCATAAGCGATAGGAATATAGGAATATAGAAAGGAAGGAAGATAGAAATCCAGGAAGATAGGAATGTAGATAGGACTACAGGAATGTAGGAAGATAGAAATATAGCATTATAGGAACATAGGGAAATAGGAATATAGGAATATTCGAATACAGAAATATAGGAATGAAGGAATATAGGAATATAGAAATATAGAAATATAGAAATGTAGAAAGATAAGAATAAAGTAATATAGAAAGGAAGGAAGTTAGAAATCTAGGAATATAGGAATAGGGGAATATAAAAATGTAGGAATATAAGAATAAAAAAATATAGGAAGATAGTAATAAAGGAATATAGAAAGGAAGTAAGATAGAAATACTGGAAGATAGGAATATAGGAAGATAGGAATTTAAGGAGATAGGAATATAGGTAGATAGGAATGTACGAATGTAGGAATGAATAGAGGAATATAAGAATATAGACTATAGGAAGATAGTAATATTGGAATGTAGGAAGATAGGAAGATAGAAATATTGGAACAAAGGAAAATAGGAATTAAGGAAGATGGGAACATAGGAATATAGGAATGTACGAATGTAGGAATGAGGAATATTGGAAAATTGGAATCTACGAATATAGGAGGATATAGGAATGTAGGAAGATAGGAATATAAGAATATAAAAATATACGAAGATTGAAATATAGGTATGTAGGAATAAAGGGAATATAGCATTATCGGAATATAGGAAGATGGGAAAAAAGGAATAGTCATATAGGAAGATTTTAATATAGGAATATAGGGACATAGGGATATGGGAATATAGGAATATGAGACAATAGGTATATAGGAAGATTGGAATATATTAATAAAGGAATATAGAAACATATGAATACAGGAACATAGGAATATAGGAACATATGAAAACAGAGACACAGGAATATAGGAACATAGGAATATAGGAATACGGGAATATATATTGAAATTTCGCAGCAAATAATTTTCATCATTATTATAATTATTAAATGGTCATAACAACCCTATCGGGGTCAAAGCCTGAAGCACTTTTTTCCCCTTTATTTCTGCTGCCTTCACTGAAGAACTTTTTTACCTGATTTCAAGTCCTACGCCACCACCTAGTTTTTCTAGGAGGGTCATGCCTATCGATATGAGTGGGACTCGAACTAGCACCTCTGGTTTGTCCGGGCAGTGCATTATCCACTGGCCCATAATTTTCATAAAAATTCCGAATTGGCATTATCCGGACAGAACGTAGATAAAATTAGTTGGTCTGTCCTTAAAATTCAAATTAAAAATTATGAACTATATATATCTTATATTGTAGTACGATATATGTATATGTTAGTGTTTCACATAGTCCTGCCGCACTGTGAGCAGTCCGAGCGGTGCGGAGCGGAGCAGAGGAGAGCTTCAGCTGCTGTCTTCTAATTTCGCTGTTTGTGCCGCTTCGTTGCATGCCGCATGCTCCGTCCGTGTCCCGGCTGTGTGTGGGGCCTGTCGTCGATATATTCTTTATTTTTATTTGGTTTTGTTTTGATTTGCCACCTTATTCATTGCGACAGCATTGCAGTTGTCGTCTTCCTGGCGGCGGCAGTCGTGCCGGTGCTGCTTACGTAATTTCCAGGATAAGCTGCAAAGTTACAACATTTTCAGACTGCAACCGCAGCAACAGCAGCAGCAGCGTCAGCAGCGGTAGCAGCAGCAGCTGCAACAAACGAGTATTTTCTGCAACCGGAAGGCTTAGCTGTGCAGCAACTGCGCAGTCAACTGCGACAGCATCCAGCAGCAGCAGCAGCGGCAGTAGCGGCAGCAGCTTGTGCAGAGACCAGGAAACCCTTTGGCTGCAATTGCAGCGGAGCAGGAGAGAGAGAGCGAGAGAGCGCAAGCAACCCAGCCGAAGAGAGTAAATTGAAAGCACGCAATGCAGACGCTCTCTCCGAAGCTCTCTGCCGGCTGCGTTTGCGGCAGCGGCAGAGGCAGCAGCCGCAGCGACTCTGACTCCGTCTGCAAAATCTACTGCCCAAAATGCAGCTTTTCCTGTCAATGCCGCTGCAGCCGTCGCAGTCGCAGTCGTCGTCGCCGTCGCCGTCGGAGTCGGAGTCACCGCATTTCGAACCTGTTAAATTACATTAGCCGGCTGTGTTATTTTACAGCTGGCGGGCTTTTTGTGCCACAGGATGGCCATTTAGCTGCAGCAATTACATGTAATTATTCATTTAATTCGATCAATTTGTTCGATAAAACGTTTACAATGCATTCTCAATAAGTTGATAAATTTGGCTTAATTAATCATAATTGTTGTTGTATTCGATTTAATTCGAAGAAATTAGTAAAATAATACATATTACCTATTCCTTGATATGTGTAATTTTCTACACAACGAATCGTTGGAGACTTGCGATTTTCACCTTTTGCCATATCCCCACATGATTGTTATGATAATTATTATTATTATATGGCCATAACAGTCCTATCGGGTCAAAGCCTGAAGCACTGTTTTCCTTTATTTTTGCTTCCTTCACCGAAGAACTTTTTTTACGTGGATGGATTTCAAATCCTACGCCACAACCTACTTATTCTGGGAGGATCATGCTTATCAACATGTTTGGGGTTAGAACCCACTATCTCTTGTTTCGCGGGACCGTGCACTAACCACTGGTCCACCGAGGCCCCTACCACATGATAAAAAATAGAATTATCAATGTTTTTACCCTAGAATTATACATACACTATATAAGCCCATCCTAGATGCAGCCATGAGGCACATTAAGCTCATCTTGTTTAGTTATAAAACAGGGTATAAAACCCTAATCCCATATGAAATGGAAAATAACAGACAGAAGGACGCATGGCAGAGCCCATAAAAATATATATATATTCTTGATCAACATCAATAGATGATTTAATAGACCCAGGTCCGTTTGTCCGTCCGTGCTTCTGTGTAAACGCGTTGATTTCCGTGATTATAAGAGCTAGAAACTCCAAACTTGTCACGATGATCCGTATATACCATACATAGATAAAGTGTTGAGCATTTTATGATACCATGCCACCTTCGCCGGACAATCGATACATTCCTTTTTCGATAAAATGGTGATATCTTTTGCATTTGTAAAGCCATCGACAACAAATTTGGTATATAGGGTAACGTATAAAAACTGCAGAATGTCCCAACATTTTGATACATCCCTCAATTTTCCTAGAGAGTTACGAAATGTGTCTAGCAACTACAATTTTTATGCAAGAGTTATGAAATAGCCAGTGGAATCAAAAATTATTTTCCTTCCTAATTTAGTCTACCCTAAATGTAATATGTGTTTCTAATTTTTAAAATCCTTATCATAATATTTTGGGAATATATATTAATGACTATGACATAAAGCAATTCAGAGCGATCGAATCATAAACAGCGAAATTTTAAGACTCAGAAGTTTTCCAAAACAGGCCAAAATGGCAAAAGGTGAAAGATTCATTATGTCGCCGATGATTCAAGCTAAGCGTCTTTCCAGCGCGTTCGAGTGTCCTTCGATGCGTTCGAAGTAATTTCAAGTAAGATTACGTAGTACATCACCTACCATAGGTATCTTAAGATCCTTTTCAATGTCCCTATTGCAAATATACCGCGAAAAACCAGAGATGCTTCGCAACATTTTTATATATTTTTAGTCTATAGTCGTGTTCTAATAGCCATAAAATATCTCATATCTGATGGACTCAACATAACACTCCGCACCACAATTAAGATGCATCTAGTGACTAGACTAGATTCTAGTCAATCAGTAGATGGACTGACAATAACATCTGATAACTGCAACTATTAAAAGGAGTCTTCGCTGAAAGCTTCTTGTATAAGCTCTAAGCTCTTTGGATGAGTATACAATAATTCCCTCACGCTCGAGAAGGGTGTGGGCAGATCAGCTGTGTACCACGCGTATAGCAAGGGTCAAGCTTCCCTGTGGTACTCCTTCGATAATTCGACTCGCTCTGAATCTGTGTCTCTCACCGAAACGTGAAGACTTGAAAGGATGTTTTTGAGCTTAAAGTAATATCTTGTCATAAGATTGATTAGTATCCAGCGTATGATTTATGATCAAAGCCATGTTACACCTCGTTCAGGACCTGGAGCACATGTTCCGGACAGACATTCCTGAACACGAACTGGTGCGCTGCCAATTGAGGAAAACTCTCTCAAACATTTTGGAGAAGGTGGGAAGTAAGATAGGATTTGAGGGTTTGGGTATCATCGCGATGGAAGCAGTTTTCCATGAGTTTGGATAGTGACCGAGCATGAGAATGACGTTGAAGATCAATAAGCGCCATGATACCTTTAACCGGAAGCTACTTGACAGCTCGGTTGTCGATGCCATCACATCCTGGAGTCATCCTCACGTTGAGCTTGTTGACCACCTTGATGACCTCACATGGAGAGAAGTGCCTAATTGGACGATCCATATGGAGTAGGGCATCCAAGTTTCTTGAAGTTTGTAATCCTAAGAAAGAATAGTTAGATAATAATTTAATGCGATATGTCTGACTATTTAGAACAAACGATCCATTTTAGCGACAAGAGCATGGATATTTAAAGTACATAGTTTAAGTCTATAAATTTCAAAGCAAATAATCTCTAGAAACCAATGGTACCAAGAACTAAAAATTAATTTAATCTAAATATTTTACTGGCAGACAACACTGTTTCCTAGAATGTGTTTCGGAAAACGCAGATCTTGGATAATACTCAACGTCCTGTCCATCTATTTGTAATTTGTGTGTCTCTAATGTAAGGATCGTAAGACCAAATTTGCATAATACAAGTTTAACTGAACTTTATATAAAATTTGACCACCAATTGGTGACATCTCATAGCTTCCTAGGGGAAATCATTCTATTTTGCTTTCCTTTAAATGAAGTTATATTTCGCATCATTATATTTGTGCAAATAATTATCTAATTGAAATATTCCAATTCTCTAATATAATATTATTTTACGTCAAGTATAGAAAATTCGTAACAGACCTACTCTGAAGCCCCCACAAGCACTAGGTACAATAAGCCAAGATTGGCTTTTAAGACGTATCCTTCTGGGGGGGTCCTTCATAGGACGTATCCTTCCGTACACAAATATTATGTTATTTGTTTTGTAAAAATTGATTCAGACAGTCAAATATTAGGGGAATACAAAAACAATGGGTAATGGGCTGAAGTATTATAATAAAGTGCGGGAAAAGCTTAAAGTGCAGAACTATGCCATTGATTGTAAGCACTGAAGAAGCTCGGAAAGGAACGAAAGGACCAAAAACTACACATAGAAGTGATTTATTTGATGTCACAGAAAAGCAGTCATGCATAAATATTTAGCATAACCCTCGGTTCGCCAAAGATATTTAAATCAGCGCAATACACACACACACACACACACATATATATATACAGATATATCTAGATACGCAGACACACACACACACACACACACATAGGTATAGAGATGAGAATAGAAGACACTACAAATAAAAATATCGATGGTAGGCGAAAAGTAAAAAGATATGCTTTATAACTGTATAAGCGGTCCAGAGAATGGAGGTAGACGGCTCCGCCTCGGAGGGATGGGATGGGATGGGATGGTTATCTAAATGTAGATGTAGATGGCTCTCTCAACGTTCAAAAAGTGTGTATATGTATGTGGGATTTCTTTTTTATTGGTAAAAACCGTAAAGAGACATGAGACGGTGGCAAGCGGACAAAGGGACACCGGTCTAGGGACAACCGGAGGCCGTAGCTTCTGTCTTTCCGCAAAGTGCCGCTTACTTCCATATGCTCCACGAGGCAGGCAAAATAAGGCATATAAAATACCATAAGCTATGTGGACCAACGGCTCATGAAGCATCAACAAAACTCTTCCCCAAATCTTGCAACCCTTCCGTGTCCTTACCAAAAACCAGTGGCGTGCGCCAAAAAGGGGTGTAAGACTCGAGAATTAGGCACGAAAATGTACCTTAAATTTCATTAAGTTTTCCATCTTCTAGATATCCTCTAGATCATTGATGATAACCTTGATGATAACCCGATAACCCCGAAGGCGACGCTTCTGTTGTCAAGCAAATAAAATATGCACAAATAAATAAAAATGAAAATTCAAAGCGAAGTGCAAGGAGCATCGAGGAAAACGGTGTAAAAAATCTTTAACTGTTGATATATTACGTAACTGCTACAGGGGCACAACGAGGAGGAGACCCAACACTCCTTCCCAACACACCTGTACAACACACACACACACATAGATAGTTAGATACAAACAAACAAAAACAAACACGAGAACAGGTGTCTAGCACGTTGCTTAAGGTGAACACCATCCATGTTTAAAAAAAAGAAAACACTTTCGGTATTTTTATAGTTTTGATATATTCATTGAAGGTGCTTCTGTCCTGTTCTGTTCTTTTTCTTTTCCTTTTGCGGGTTTTCTTTTCATTTCCCTTATTTATTATATTTTTATTTGACTTCTTTCAAAGAAACGCTTTGAAATATTTATGAATCAATAAGAACGACAGCAAATAAGTGACGTTATTATTATATGGCCATAACAACCTCATCGGGTCAAAGCCTGGAGCATTACGTTCCTATATTTCTACTTCCTTCACTGAAGAACTTTTTTTACGTGGTCGGATTTCAAGTCCTACGCCAAAATCCAGTTTTTCTGGAAGGGTCGTGCCTAGCGATATGAGTGGGACTCTAACACCACTTGTTTGGCAGGAACGTGCACTAACCACTGGTCCACCGAGGCCTCTATTGAAGACATTACTCATAACTATTTTCTTGATCTAAGAGATGACAACTAAAGCCTATCCTCGCACAAAAAGGTAGTCCGAGCTGGTGTACCTTAGAAAAGCGTATTAACGCCAACGCTCTACTTGACATGCCTTCTGCGGATTACATTTCAATCCCAGAATCCGATGATTTACTTCTTGCCACCTTTGCAGATGGTTCTTCTCTAACGAGGATATATGTTTGGATTAGAAACAATGCATTTTTCTAAAGTCATTTTAGCCCCTTTTCGGCAACTTCTGAGTCTTATAACTGTGGTGTTTATGATCCGATCGTTATGAAATTTTCAGGATTGGTTGATGACGTCGTCATAAATATATAAAATCTTATCTCTTAAAATATAGGCACTGATTTAATTTAGGGGGGAACCAATCAGGATGGAAAAGCCACATACCAAATTTCACGACTCTTGTATAAAATTTGTGGCTGCTATACACATTTTTTCACTTTCCGGGAAAATTGAGGGGTGTATTAAAAATTTGGGAAATTCTGCAGTTTCTAATCATGACCCTATTTACCGAATTTGGCGTGGATTGCTCTATGAATGCTAAAGATATGTTAATTTTATCGAAAGTCGTTTTTATCGATTATTGGCCGATGGGGCGGGCCATCCGAATTTTAGAATACACTCGTAGTGCGTATACTATACACGGGTATTCATGCCAAGTTTGAAGTCCGACGGAGAGGCGGACATGTCTAAATCGACTCGGCTATTGATGCTGATCAAGAATATATATACTCTATCGGGTCTGTTACGCCTCCTTCTGCCTGTTACCAACAAAACTATTATACCCTTATTCCCATATTTCAAATGGGATCAGGGTATAAAAAGGAATTATAAAAAACCTCGTCTATTTATTTATTGCTTCAAAATATGTCAATCCATTCTTTGGAAACAGGTAATTATTGGTTAGTAAAACACAAACTATATACATTTCTGACTTTGAAAAAGAAGCTAAAGGTAGAGTATTCACTTTGTTCCCAAGTTAAGAAACATTCTGTATAAGTACAAGTACAAGTGGTAGAAACATTCTGTATAATCCCTATCTTTTACAGGCAGCGAGGTATAAAAATCCATGGAGTGGACACATTAGTAGTAAAATCATCACGAAATATAACTGAATATTTGATATTAAATAGGCTAAAAGTTTTAGACGCTGTCAATGTTTAAGACAACGTCAAACGAAGTAAGGAATCTTCCATTGCCCCGGTGCCGACATTGGCTCCCCTCCACCTCATTTTACCCCAAGGAGCAAGCACACAAAATTTAAATCATTTACGAAAAATTCAGCTAGACGAAAATGGAAGTCAAAGAGTAAAGTAATACAACTACAACTACCAAGAACTACGGCCTCCTCACTGCACAGGACCAAAATTGGCGCTCAGCTGCGGCGGGTCTACACGAAAGTTATACACTACAAAAAATGTTGTCAATCAAGGGTTAAAAATATAAAATTTATTATTATTTTATGGCCATAACAGACCTATCGGGTCAAAGCCTGAAGCACTATTTTCCTTTATTCCAGCTTCCTTCAGTGAAGAACTTTTTTTACGTGGGTTAATTTCAAATCCTACGCCAAAACCTAGTTTTTCTGTGAGGGTTATGCTTATCGACATGAGCGGGAATCGAACTCGCACCTCTTAAAAGTGCGCTATCCACTGGGCCACTTAAGCTCGAAAATAATATATAAAATTTAAGTATTATTATATTTATTTAGACAGGAGAAATAAGAGGTCTCTGGGTTGGAACCCCATTCGTCAGGTGGAGGGTGCCTTTTAGTCACTTTCAAACCTTCGAGTCATGGTGTAAAACCCCCTAAATTCTCCACCTCTACGCCATCTGGTGGAAACACAATATCCACAGGAATAATTTGTATCTAACCAATCACCCGATCGACTGACAATAATGATGATTGAAACCAGTACAAGATATGTTTATTGCAAGGCCAAAACACCTCGTAGGAGTTTATAATATGTAAACTTATATAGATTGATTCAGTCAAATAGACCAAAATTTGTGTAAGTTCTTTTGACAACACATCTGCTCTTTCGCTTCTATTTTCGAAATTTTTACCGCTGTCTTTCACTATTCTTATTCTATCGTCTCCTAATAGTGTTATCTACGATATTCAATTTGATTTTTTGGAATTTGTGGAATTTACAACAAGATCCTAAAGTCGAAAAAGATCAAAAATTGTCGTTGTGTAAATACTTTTGACTAACCCTATATAATCGTTTGTATTACACTATTTAAGGAGCAATCCATTTCCGCTTCAATCATATTCTTGAAAAAAATATATTGAGAAAACGAAATTCATAATGCTCTCAGGTGAAATATGAACTTTAATATATCGATAGAGACTTAAATTCAACGGAATTCACGGGCCTCGGTGATCCAGTGGATAGCGCACTGGCACGCCAAACATGAGGTGCGAACTCGAGTCCCGCTCATGTCGTTAGGCATGACCCTCCTTGAAAAACTAGGATGTGGCGTAGGACTTGAAGTGTAGGAAGCAGAATAAAGGAAAATAGTGCTTCAGGCTTTGATACGATAGTGTTGTTATGAAATTGAATAGTCCTATATACAACATACATTCGCTATACTTGCGGCGTATCAATTTGGTAACATCTGCCTAGGAGGGTATAGAAAGTAAGAGGGCATAAGTCCACGACATCTGGGGACTAGAAAGACTACAGGCAAGACCAAAGCACAAGGCAGACCCTGCCCCCTAGCCACTCTCTCTCTCTCTCTCTCTCTCCCTTTGTGTATGCATGACGCCCGTGTACGGCACGGCCCGACTGTGACTGTCATGTGCCACAAACCCACTAAACTAATGAAAAATGTGTAGCGACGGCACAAAAGGAAGCGCAATTTTTGCACACACACACACACACACACACACACAGGTATATAGCATAAAGTGAAGGATAAAGTACGGTTTGGGTACGGAGCGGGGCAGGATGGCTTCTGGGGGCCCTTCTGGTACGAGTAGGCTGGGCCGGCCGAGTCGAAGCGCTCGTCGCCCATGTGCAAAAAGCGGCACAACGAAATGTTAATTCCGTAATACTTTAAATGCGGCAGGCATCGAATGACATTTGCACTTTTGCTGCCACACGGTGCGCACAGTGGGGCAAAAGAAGTGCATTCCAACACATGTGGCGAGTGGGACAAATACTCGCGCCAGTGTTGCACCGTGGCATTTGACTCTGATGTACAACGAGAACAAGAGCCAGAACGTTGACTGCGAAAATCGTTGCAACGTTGCAGAATTTATAAGTGTTGGTAAAGGCTAAAATACTTGAGTGTGTTGTAAAATTCGTGCAAAAAAACTTAAAATTTTGGTATTTTTTAGGTGTATAGAGCGTAATCAAAAGAAACTTTTGTAAATTCTGCAAAGTGCAACGATTTTTGTAGTCAAGGTTTGGGGTCTTGTTCTCGCTGCTGTTGTTGGAGTGACTGAAAATGCGCAATAGTGCTACGATGCAACGCTACGTGAACACCCTAAATGTTAGTTTACCCTATCTAAATCCGCCCATGATCTGTTTTCCATTGATTTTGACATTGAAAATATCTTCAAACATGCTTAAGAGATGTCAAAATAAGTCAAGGATCTTATTATCTGCTGGCGGGATCGTTTACCATTTTAAATCCAAACAAGTAGGAAAGATTATAGTTTGTTTTTGTATAGATGCACATCAAAATTTTTAACATCATCTGAAAATCTTAGTACACCATTATAAATAAATTGCAAAATTATTGCAGAAAAATGGAAATTCAAATCGAGAAATCCGGACTCTTATTACAAAATATTTTCGGGAAATACCATTTGCAAATATTCGATAATAATAATGATCAAAATGGAAATATTTGCCGAATCTATTGTAAATTTTCAGTTTAGATGTATTGGAATTTTTGGTCAAACAACGAACAAAAGTCCTCTCTAAGCCTCTTCACTGTGTTAATTTGATTAACTACGAATTTTTCTTCTGTTCCCGAAACTGAAGTATGATTATTATTATTATATAAAAACCCCTTTTGGGTCAAGCACTTTTTTCCTTTATTTCTCAGAAGAACTTTTTTTTACGTGGGTGGATTTCAAATCCTACGCCACAAATTAGTTTTTCTAGGGGGGTCATGCCTAAAGACATGAGCGGGAATCGAACTCGCAACTCTTGTTTCGCGGGACAGTGCGCTATCCACTGGTTCACTGAGGCCCCAATTTTAGAGATATTATGACTTTTAAACGTGTGAAAGCGTTAATTTTGGAAGGGAAAGCACTCCAAGCAATTATTGAAAGTGATTTAATTAATAATTATTAATATTATTTTATGATAATTGGATGAAATATTTGACGATTTCGTGAAAGATACCTTTTGCATTTATTCAAGCCGCAGAGGAGACATTACGAAAGTACCGAAATTAATCTCTTGGCGAGATAGGATACTCTCCTCATTCGGCAATAACCGTCAGAATAAACAGCTGTTTGTTCTGATTATGCTCTTTAAACACTTAAATAGAATCAGAATCGCTTAATACCGTAACACACATACACACATACACACATACACAGACCCACTTTTACCAGACCCACTTTAGCACCTTTACAACATGCGCTATAGTCAGCGCTGCGTCAGCCGGCCTTTCTTCGAACAACTTCTGTATTTATTATCCGATTCAATTGAAACTTTCAATATAAGTTCGAAATTAGCGTATTAGAATTCGTGTGTTAAAAATCATTTAAATCAAAAAATTACACCTATCATCCAATTTTTTTGATTTGCAGGCCGGGGAGCGTGGCATCCAAAATTTGAGAAAATGCATTCCGTGTATCGTCATTGTAAACCTACATGCCGAATTTCGTGCTTCTATGAACGTTTGCCATTTTAGCTCGTTTTCCGCCAAATCTGAGTCTTAAACTTCGTTGATTATGATCCAACCCTTCTGAAATATTCAGGATTAGTTGATGATATGGCTTATGATAAGGATTGTAGAAATTATAAGCACTTATCTAATTTGGGGTGATCAAAAATGGATGAAAAAAAATGTTGATGCCACTTTCTGCATGGTATCTATGGGCAGCCACATACCACATTTCGTGATACATTTCGTCACATTTCGGGAAAATGGAGTTGTGTATCATATTTTGGGAAGTTTAATTCTGCAGTTTCTAATTATGACGTTATATACCAAATTTGGAGGCGATAGCAATATTGATGCCAAAGCTATGCCCATTTAATCGAAAATAGTTTTTATCGATTATCTGGAGAAGGGGGCGTGTCATAATCGAAATCTTAGAACTTGATATGTGTATTATATACACGGATCTACATGCCAAGTTTGAAGTTACTGGCTCTTATAATATCGAAAATCAATGAGTTTACACGGACGGACAGGCAGACGGACGAGCAGACATACGGATAGGGCTAAATGGACTCAGCTATTCATACTGATCAAGAATATTAAAACTTTATGGGGTCTGCCACGTCTCCTTCTGCCAGATATTGTCATAAATTTATTATACCCTTCATACCAATTTTCAATTGGAAACAGGGTATAAAAATACCAAAATGATAAGTATTTTTGCACTAATTTTACAACACACTGATGTATTTTAACCTTTATCAACACTTGTAAATTCTGCAACGCTGCAACGACTTTCATAGTCAATGTTCCGGGTGTTGTTCTCGTTGCAAATCAGAGTCCATACAAATTGTTGTTGGAGTGATTGAAATTCTGCAACAATGCCACGATGCAACACTATGAGAAGAACCTAATTGTGTACCTTGAATACCATTTTATGCATCGATTGGGCAACTCTGGACGCTGCAATGAGTCTCATCTCTACAATATATGCAATGGTATTCGAGCAGGTTGTGCTCTACGACGTGTCGTGCAAGTGAAAGCTTCTGTGTGTGTGTGCGTTGTGCAAATATATATTTGTTGGTTAAAAAGAATAAATATATATGTATATATAGGTATATATATATATATACAAGGTGCAAAAACAGGCACAGGAATTGCACGTGCATGAAAAGCAGCAGGAGTTAGAGTGAGCGAGTGGAGAGATATATGTTATTGGAACAGTGTGTGTGTGTGAGGAAGAGGGGTAAGGGGCCTAAGGGGGCTAAGGGGGTTAGGGTGACAGGGAGAGCAAGATGTAAGAACAGAGATAGCAACAGAGCTGACTGACCGCAACACAACACACACACACAATACAAAAGCAGCAAAACACGCCTACAGGACGAGAGTACCAGAGGACTACGGGGCTGCGGGACTCCAGAGGACACGGAGAGACAAAGGGGAGCAGGGAGGAGCACGCAGTAATATTTTGAACAAAAGAACTGTGGCTAAGCATTGTGCGGCAGGACAGGGGGCGACAGGTGCAGGCAGGAACGGGGCAGGCACGCCCCGGGGTCAGTTCGCACCTTTCGTTTTTGGCCTTTAGCAAATGTATGGTTGGTGTCTTTCATTACAATAACCGGGAATGCTACAATGGAATGACATCTAACCGATAAAATTATGCCCAGAAGCTGAAAGGCGTCTCCGACAATCGCATATAAAAAACTTGGAGTCGGCTGCGATTCCGATTCCGATTTCGATACCCAGGGATTGTGTGGTGTGGTGTGGTGTGTTTAGTAAGGATGGAAGTGTTCCAACCGAAACCGGTGAGCAATTGCTGTTAGTTTTGGGCTACATATATATATATATATATAGGTATATATAGGTATATGTACACGCACACAGGTGCACGCACACCCAGTGTGTGAGCCACAAATGCCGTTGCGGCAGTTGTGCTAATTTGTTTGTTTGTTTGCCGTTATCATTCCTTATGTCCTGCACCTGAAGCCAAAGCTGGGTCACCATTGTCACAATGCCAGACAAAGGAGCACCACGGCACTGGGACGACGGAACGGTGAAAGGACACACACAAAAGCGGCGCAGAGGGAAAGCGAAGAGGGATAGCAAAGGAGTGCCAACATCTCCACAAGGATACGGAAGAGGTCAACTGGATATAACGATTGCAACTAGAACCGCTTATGGCTGTGCCCCAAACTCTGGTTCAATTGGTTTAACTTGACTTTGGCCGACAACAGGGAACTGATCAAAATTGCATGTGTGGTAAATACTTATAATTTCACACACATATCCCAAGTTCTGACCTTAACTTTTGGGAATTAAACACGAAATAAATTAAGACAAGTAACGAAGTATTACCTTCGGCATGCCGAGGATTTCATACTCCCATATATACGTATTGAATTTCTCTAAAAACAGACTTTTAGTTGTAAGGCAGCTATATGATATAGTAACCCGATCCCTTTGAAATTTTGTGGAATAATAGATTATAAAGAAACTTGGGTGTGTGTGAAATTTAAGTGCAATAGCTTGAAACCCATGGATTATTTGGACAAACCCTACTTATAGTTTGTTGTAAGCTATACGACATAGTTCGTTCCGGTATGTGTATTTTCAAAAGTCCTTGTACCAGGCTTCATTACAGTGTTTACTCTTAAAAAAAAAGGACAAAAATGCCTCAAAATTGGGACAGAAAAAGGACAAGTATTAAAAAAAGGAAGGACAGGAAATTACATATAAGATCTATCATAGGTTTTTATTAAACATATATCTCATGTATATGTTATCTAAAAAGGGCTACAACAAAAGCCATAAAATTATTGCAAAAAAAATTTCCTTTAAATTCTCAACATGTTCTGAAAACAGAATGGATTTCCGGATAGGGGACGCTTTGCATTTTTTTCGGCTAAAAACTTAACAACAGAATAGATCTATCCGGAATAAGGCTAAATGGACAATATTGTCACAAAATTTGTGCATCCATCTATCATTGTCCGACAAGAATGCTTATCGAAATCGAAAAATCGATACAAAAGCGATACCCATTCCGATACGATATGTCTATGATAAGCATCATGATCAATTTATGAAATTAAAAAGGATAAAAAGGAAAGAATAAAAAACCAAATTAAAAAGTCATTGTTTGCGGAAAAGCTTAAAAAGAACTTATTATTATTATTATTAAAATATATTATAATCCCATTTGAAAAATGGGAAGTGTATAATAGTTTTCTTGGAATGTATGTAACAGGCATAAGGAGGAGTGGCAGACCCCATAAATATATATTCTTGGTCAGCATCAATAGCCGAGTCGATATAGCCATGTCCGTCTGACCGTCCGTCCGTCCGTCCGTCCGTCTGTCCTTCCGTAAGAACACATTGATTTTCGATATTTTAAGAGCTAGAGACTTCAAACTTGGCATTTAGATCCGTCTATACAATACACATAACAAGTTCTAAGATTTCGTTAATACCACGCCCCCTTCGCCCGATAATCAAGAAATTCGTTTTTCGATAAAATGGTCATAACTGTGTATAATAATTAGAAACTGCAGAATAGAATTTTCCAAAAATTTTTATACTCCCCTCCATTTTCCCGGAAATGTGTATAGCAGACACGAATTAAGTTAAGTTTCTTTATATATAATATATGTACTCTAGGGTTTCGAAATTGTTTCGATTTTTCAGGATCATGTGTGATGGTCGTAGACACTAGCGCGGTGTCTCCTGCTGATCCTCCTGCTTCGACACACACGAATCGGTCAAACTCAGTTTCAGTTCCGAGTTTGGTTCATTTCATTCGCAAAGCATTGCCTACTTCTGGGCGCAAAGCTGGCCCTCTGCTGCACGACGCGCCGCCGGCTTCTGTCAGTGTTCCCTTGTCTGCGTCCTCTGCTGGTGGTGCTGGTGGTGCTGCTGGAGCTGCTGGAGCTGCTGATTCTGATGCTGCTCATTTATCGTGTATTTCGTGTTGTACGGCATATTAATCATAAAGCGGACACGCGTCGCTTTACGCACGTTTGACGGTTGGCGGATACGGCGGATACGGACGCGAAAACGCCATGAAGACAAAACCAGCCCAAGACCAGCAGGCGAGGCGGCACCAGGACGTCGAGTAGCGAGTGAGTGAGAGACGGAGAGAGGGGGAGAGGGAGTGAGGCAGTGAGTGGCATGGGGACACGAGGCGACATCAAGACACAACTCCCAACTCTGTCCATCGTTTCGGACCTCTCGCATGGGACTCAGTTGCGTATTAGATTTAAGCGCGTTATAAATGAGCTGCACATATTTTGGTTTTCCTACTCATATCTCATACTATAAATCAAAATTTTCCTTTTTGCCATTTTTAAAGGCAACGAGCGAACTCACTTACTTAGGCAAACAAATGTACACGGGAAAGATAGGATGTTGATGTGCCAAAATGCCCAATTGCCACTTGGACTTGGATGCATTGGTTTATTATATGGCCACAACAACCCTAGCGGGTTACAGGCTGAAGCACTATTTACCTTTTTCCGGCATCCTTCACTGAAGATCTTTTTTTTACGCGGGTGGATTTCGAATCCTACGCCATAACCTAGTTTTTCTAGGGGGTCATGCCTTTCGACATGAGTGAAACTTGAACCCACACCTCTTGTTTGGTGGGTCAATGCTCTATACACTAGTCCACCGAGGCCCCTTACTATATTGCCAAAACAACCCTATTGAGTCAAAACCTGAAGCACTTTTTTCCCTTTATTTGTGCTTCCTTCGCTTTCCTTCACTGAATAACTCTTTTTACATGGTTGTATTTTAAATCCTACGTCACAACCTAGTTTTTCTAAGAGTATCATGCCTATCGACTTGAGTAGGACTCGAACCCAAACCTCTTGTTTGGTGGGACAGTCCTCTAAGCACTGGTCCACCAAGGTCCCTCATTATATTGCCCTTCATTATATTGCCATAAACACCCTATCGGTTCACAGCCTGAAGCACCTTTTTTTCTGCTTCCTTCACTGAAGAACTTTGTTTTTACGCCACAACCTAGTTTTTCTAGGAGGGTCATGCCTATTGACATAAGCGGGACTCGAACCTCCCACCTCCGCTATCCACTGGTCCACCGAGGCCCACAAATAATTCCATTACCTATTGGATTCTTTCATTTTTCATTTTCGTATGAAAAACCAACTTTATTTCTCCCTGTGTAAACACTCGCCGCAGGGCAAACAGTTGAGCTCGCAGTGGTAAAAGTAGCCCTTTGGCACAACCTATCCCAGCTCCCCCATCCAAAACCCAGAAAAAAATGCCACTGAACGTCTGTTGGCTGCTGTCCATGACGGATGATCGAATTTTATGTTGATTACAAAAATGTGCAAGTCGAATTTGGTTTTGGTTTTGATTTCTTCTTCTTCTTTTTTCTCTTTTTTCTCCCAGTTCTGGAGTGTGTTGCACAAACACTCGTACATATAATGCTCCGTGCGTCTCTTATTACTCCAAACGTTTACTCATGGCTGGCTAACACAATCGTGTTCGTAATCATAATCATAATCATAATCATAATCATAATCATAATCGTAATCATAAGCATAATCATAATCATAGGCATAAACATCGTAATCATAAACATAAACATCGTAATCATTATAATGGACGTTTGCTTGTTATCGACCACATTTTAATGTGCTGTCCAGTCGAGAGTTGTCGTAGCTCGGACTTGATTTATTTATGTATTTATTGTATTTGCATTCCCAGAGTTTATTATCGTGCACTATCGATATACAATAGATTGTTTAATCAACTCTCTTGTAAATGAAGAAGAATATCTATCATATGCACACACTTGAATGAATGAGTTAAGAAATAACCTCGAATAATCAAAACAATGAAAGAGAGTTTCCGCTTTTTACAGTAAACGCGGGTGTACGAAGTACATATGGGGTAGCTGTGACCCTGGAGCATATCCTCTGCTGACAATTCCAATAAAAAACCTTATAATGTTCACTTAAACGCTGTTCAACTAAACATAGAGGGTTTTTATGTACGGTACCACTGAAGACCCTAATGTATCTTTAAGGTCCTACGAGGGTCAGTCTAACCTCAATAAAAAGCAAGGAATGATTACCTTCGGTATGTCGAAAATTTCATACTCTTAAGTTTTTGAAACCAATGAGAATTGCATTTCAATTGTGGGAAGCAGAGGACAAAATTTTAAGACCAAAGTCGAGGTAGAGGTCAATTATGTTATTCTAATTAGAACATGATCTGGAGTATCACACCTCTCAATACCGAGAATCCCTATGCCGGACGACTAAGAGTCGCCTTTCTTTAGCCTGTGATAACTATTGGAGTTCGCAAATTTCACCCTCAATTACATATATCGAAGGGTTGTTGTCATTTTTTTATACCCTGATCTCATTTGAAAAATAATAATTTTGTTGGAAAGTAAGTAACATCCAGATAGAGGCGTAGTAGACCCTATATATTCTTGATTAGCGTCAATAGCCGAGTCGATATTGTCTTGTCAGACCGTCGGTCTGACCATATATTTGAACGCGTCGATTATCGAGATTATAAAAGCTAGAGACTCCAAGCTCGGCTCGGGGATCCGAGTTCACCCGATAATTTGAAAGCACATCCAATCAACAAAAAAAAGTTAAATTTGGTTCCCCTATGTAATCTTTGAAATAAACTCTATATATATATGGTATAAACGCACTTTCATTATTATTATTATTATATGGCCATAACAACCCTTTCGGATCAAAGCCAGAAGCTCTATTTTCCTCTATTTCTGCTTACTTCACAGAAGAATATTTTTATGTGGGTGAATTTCAAATCCTACGCCACAACCTAGTTTTTCTAGGAGGGTCATGCCTAGAGGCATGAGCGGGACTCGAACCTCGCACCTCTTGTTTGGCGGGACTGTGCGCTATCCACTGGACCACCGAGGCCCCAACGCGTCGATTATCGAGATTACAAAATCTAGAGACTCCAAACTCGGCTCGAGGATCCAAGTTCACCATATGCAGATCCAGTGTTCGGCAAATTATCGGCCAATAATTTGAAAGCACATCAAATCAACAAAAAATAGTTGATTTTTGTTCCCCTGTGTAATCTATGAAATAAACTCTATATATATGCTATAAACACACTTCCAGACAAAAATTTAAAACATCTGGTACCATTTTTCGAATTTACTGATTAGATGTAAAAAACCACAGTGCAGTTTCGGGAATTGAAATAAGAAAAGCCTTAAAAAAGATGCTGAAGTAAATCTGTTAGGCATTGCATCTCCGATATGGACGTGACTGGGAAGGGAAAGATCGATTTACCATATACTTGTAATCAAAGAGTTTACATGGATGCATTATGAATGGCATCCGATCAAATGTACCTAGTTGACTTCAGGATGAAATCAATATATCATATGTGGGCACTACGCAAATGAAATCACTGACAAGATGATATTGCTGATGGCTCCATATGTAAAAGGACATCGAAAATTTGGAAAATTTAATGGTGAATTACAGTGCTTATCCCAAGAAGGTGCTAATACAACGGTGGATTTGGCTACAAGACCATCTGTTTCTTTGGTAAATATTGACCTATTTTACCTGTTCCTGCTTTGGACAAGGCGGATGATGAGCACCGAAAGATGCACTGTGCCATTTGAAGATGACTTCGACACAACTGCAAAAGGTAAAGAGGTTAGTTTCCAGCCCTCACGTGTGACCAGCATTCCGATCAAGAACCCAAATCACTGTTGAACTGCATATAAATATTGTTTCATCTCAATGTCACCAAGTACCTTAAGATCTAGGTTATGCTCTGAACCTAACCTAACCAAATTGAACATATTCGAAATATCTTGCCTTTACAAGAACATTAGGAACTATTATAGTATGTGCTATTCGACACCATAAATATGGAATGGTCATAATTTAAGGCATTGTTGTTGTGGGTTATGCGTCTGCGATTACTCATAACGTTTCTCGGACCGACAATAACCCATCGAACCCATCAGAGCTTTGTATGGGTGTTTGTGACTCGGTTCTCGATTCGCCATTGGATTTGCATCCTGAGTACTAGAATTTTATTTACATTCTACGTAATAATTTAATTTTATTTGTTTTACTGCATTCGCATCCCTCAAGCCAGCTCCCATTAGTGTCCGTATGTCCAATACGGGCTAATGGCACCTTGGTGGGGTCCACCGATTTTATTGAGAGCGTCAGTGTTGCATTGGCTTCAGTGCATTGCATACGCCTATTGGGAACACTTAATGTTAGGAGCGGCCTCCGCCCCTTCCGCCTTTATCAATAAATTGGTCGTATATAATATATATATATATATATATACTTACTGACCAACCCGGCCCTCTCTGTTGTGCTATACTCAAGCGGTTCGGAGATGACATACCTAATTGAATGAAAATAACACTCCGCCGCTTCACCTTCATATATTATATAGTAGGCCCTTCTTGGCTTTATGATTCGCAAAATTGTTTATACCCTGATCCAAAAAAACGTCATTAATTTACCTAATTATCCTAAGCAGCGTTATCTTAGACTTTTATACCCTGATCCCATTTTTCAAATGGGAAAAAGGGTATAATAGTTTTGTTGGAATGTATGTAACATGCAGAAGGAAGCCTGGCAGTCCCCATAAAGTATATATATTCTTGATCAGCATCAATAGCCGAGTTGATATAGCTATATCCGTCTGTCCGTCTGTGTGAACGCGCCGATCTCGGGAACTTCAAAAGCTAAAGACTTCAAATTTGGCATGAAGATCCGTGTACAGCATACGCAGGATTCTCCCAATAATCGATAAAAACGACTTTCGATAAAATGGCTATAACTTTTGCATTCATTTAGCAATCCACACCAAATTCAGTAGATAGGGTCATGATTCGAAACAGCAGAATAATGGTTCGAATTCCATAATATATATTCATGACGATGTCATCAACCAATCTTAAACATTTTTGAACGATGGGATTATAACTGAAGTTATAAGACTCAGAAGTGACCGAAAACGGGCTAAATGGTCAGAAGTGAAAAATGTATTCTGTCACCAGGTGGCTAAACTTTTATAGCTAGGGACACAAAATTTGGATGCCACAATCCCCTCCCTCGCAAATCAAAAGAAAATTTGATAACAGGTGTAATTTTTTGATGTAAAACAAGTCAAAAGAGCAAAAGTCCCTACTACCATTCATTGAAAGAAGTATTGCAGGGAGAACCATAAAACTTTTTATCGACACTGGATCTTTAAGAAACTATATACGACCCCTTACAGAACTCAAATACATAACGCCAGTACAACAAGATTTTACAGTAGAATGGATTTATGGTTAGAACTTAAAAAAATATATATGCTTTTTTAAACTGTTTAATAAAGGAATTCCGTTCTTCATCCTTCCAGACCTCACAAGCTCTGACGTCATAATGAGACTTAAAAAAACAACTCTTTAAATATCTATAATGCAGATATAATTAAATTTGTATATTGGAATAGCTTGATATTTTCTGATATTAGAGACATCGTTGTACCAAAGCATATACCTAGTCTACACAATGCTAGCAGACTCGAGATTTTACGCATACCCCATGTGCGGATTTTGTTAATAAGGAGACGAAACTGTTGTTAAAAGATGGTATTATCCAATCCTCTTACTTAGCCTATAACAATCCAGTTTGGGTTGTTGCTAAAAATGCACTGATGAAGAGGGAAATAAGAACAAAAGGATGGTTATAAATTTTCGAAAGTTAAGCTCGAAGACAGTGGACCAAGAGTATAAATTAGGGGCCTCGGTGATCCAGTGGATAGCGCACTGTCCCGCCAAACAAGAGGTGCGAGGTTCGAGTCCCGCTCATGCCTCTAGGCATGACCCTCCTAGAAAAACTAGGTTGTGGCGTAGGATTTGAAATTCACCCACATAAAAATGTTCTTCTGTGAAGTAAGCAGAAATAGAGGAAAATAGAGCTTCAGGCTTTGACCCGAAAGGGTTGTTATGGCCATAAAATAATAGAATCTTAAGTAATAATCAACTATAGCTGATTGTGGCAACCAGGATCCATCGATTAAAGACTGCACTTAGAAATAATCTGTAACTGATTGAATCATCCAGGTTCCTGCACTTTCAAAATATAATGTTTAATGTTTAATTGGATCATTTTTCACCAAAAATGACTGCTCGGAATTACGCTGGACGAAGTGAGAATCCTTTTATGCGAAATCTATGCGCTTTGCAAAAAGTTTTCCGGTATGTACTATATATATATATATATATATATATATATACATTTTTTTGGTTTCTTTATTTGCATTCACATTTTAGTTTTGGTTTTTCTTTTGCGAAGACCATCATTTTCAAGTTCTCTTGGGCACGTTTGGCCTGGGGTCCTGGGGCAAGTTGAGCGTTACACACAAATGGAACCTTAACGATCAATGCAATTTGCTGCTCGGGGTTTGGCGTGGCCAATTATTTGTGCTGTTATCGTGGCCGTCACCGTCAGAATCAACTTTACCAATCCAATATTCTACCAATATTCAGTCTTGCCAGTCAAGTCGGGCCGAGCCGACCTTCTTGTGTTGACCCCAATTTGGCCAATAAGGTTGGCGCTTTGTGTACATAACTGGCAGGTGGCATGCCTCGTTGTTGTTCGCCTGCATTTGGGCAACCGATTGAAGTGCAAGGCAAAAAAGGCCCGAAGTTCCATTCACTCTAGACCAACTCGACCAGAGATGGGCGACTCTCGTGACACGAAGAAAACAAGGCGCTAAGAGTAAATAACTTTGGAATTATATCGAAGCCCTTAGATTGACATAAGGTGTCCGAGGATATACCAACTGAACAACTAATATTTTATGATATTCAGTTTTTTGGACCTATGGACCTAAAAATTTATGTACGCTTCGAAGCGTCCTACAGAATTATAAGCACTTGGCCCACGATAACAAAAACTTTTAATTATATACGATTATATCTAGTGGTCCAAGGGGCCTCAGTGGACCAGTGGATAGTGCACTGATCCGCCAAACAAGTGGTGCGAGTTCGAATCCCACTCATGTCGATATAGGCATAACCCTCCTAGAAAAACTAGTTTGTGGCGTAGAATTTGAAATCCAACGTAAAAAAGTTCTTCAGTGAAGGAAGCAGAAATAAGGTGAAAATAGTGCTTCAGGTTTTGACCCGATGGGGTTGTTAGGTCCATGTAATAATAATGTCTAGTGGCCCATTATTTGTACAATAGATGTTGATTGTAGTGATCTGTATCTCGCGTTGTATAAGTGTAATAGGATTACGCTAGATATCCTTAGAAAAATGAAATTTTGTACTAAAATACCTAGTGGGACATGTTAGATAATACCATGTAAAAATATATAAAATATTCACTTCGATGTGGAAGGCGGCTAATAGTGGAAGATGTCGATAAAATAATGGTAATTGCCGTCCTACGAGAACTGTTTTCATTAATGAGCATTCCCGCGTCATAAATCCCAATTTTTAAGTTATGATGGCTCTAAGCAGGCGATATGTAGTACTTTTGTTTCATAAATCTTTAGTGACGTGACACGGGTGCATCTCCGAATGGTATTGCATTACACTAACAACTGTGACTGTGACAATTTCGCTGTATTTCAATTTTTATATACCCTTCTTCCCATTTTTCAAATAGGCAGAAGGATGCTTGACAGAGCCCATAAAGTGTATATATTCTGGATCAGCATCACTACCCGAGTCGATATCTGTCCGTCCGCGTCGATCTCGGCAACTTCAAGCATTACAGAATCCCAACTTGGTATGAAGATTCCTATATAGCACACGCAGATCAAGTAAATTTGTAATTTTGAATGTTGTGCCCCCTTTGCTCGATAATCGATTTTCTATTTTTCGATTAAATGGCCATAATTCTTACATTTATAGAGCTATCGACACCAAATTTAATATATAGGATGAATTATGAATAGAAACTGCATAATGGAATTTCCCAAAATTTTGGTACACCACTCCATTTTGCCGATACGAAACAAAATTTACCTAGAAGCCACAATTTTGTTGCAAGAGAAATTCAACCACGTAAAAAAGTTCTTCAATGAAGGATGCAGAAATAAAGGTAAGGTTGTTATGGTCCCGATCGGGTTGCTATGGTCCCGATCGGGTTGCTATGGTCATATAACAATAATATTATAAACCAATCCTAAAAATTTCAAAACAATCGGATTATAAACATCGATGGTATAAGACCAAGAAGTTGCCGAAAACGGGCCAAAATATGAAAAATGCAATATATCACCTGGCCACTAAAGGCGATATACGGTTTCTTAACTTTATTATGCCACGCCCCCACCCCCGCAAATCAAAAAAATTTGATACTCGATTATTTTTTGATTTGGAAGAAGATTTTGTATTTTCTTCATTCTGGAATATGTTTCGGGCTAAAACTGAACGTTTCAAGTTATCCGCAAAAGATGGTAAAAATTAATTTTATAGGGAGGGCGTGATATGTGTGATTGTGTGTAACGATATTATATCATAAGTGTAACGGTATTGCACGTTTGGGATCAGGGTATATAGCAGTCGAGCACTCCCGACTGCTGCACTCTATCTTGTTTTTCTTTATATTATATATTTTTTTGATTCTGCCGTTCGTCTCTTTTCATTTTAATGGCGGCCGGGCATAATGAGTGTCACAACACACACACACACACACACGCGCACACACACACACACACACACACACACACAAATGCCAAAAATGGCGAGAGTGAAACACGACTTGCATTTGTTTTGGCCCTTTGGGACTTGCCAACTCGGCGTTCTTTCAGTTCTTTCAGTCTGTAGTCCTCCCCCCTTCCATGTGTATCGCTCCGTCTCGGTCAGCATTGACACAATAAAACTTTTCCAGCACATTTTTCATTCGATTCGGATTCGGATTCGGATTGTGTTGCAATAGCGGCCCATTCTGCATTTATTGACGCATTTTGCTCTTTTGCATATTTTGCGTCCGCATCGCATGCGACAAACGAGGCATTCGTCAGCTTTGTTTTTGGCCCCTTTTTGGCCATTTTGGCCATTTTGGCTAGTTTTGGGCCTGCCAAACATGCGACGAGGCAACATTTTTTGACTGCCCTCAAAGGGGTCGGGACGGTGGTAAGGGGTACCACGGGGTAACTGGCCTAAAAAATTGAATGAAGTCAAGTGCAATTGCAATTGGCATCCTAATGAATATTAAAAGCTGATAAAATCATACATGAAATGCAACATATTTTTTTAATGGTTCAGACAGCTCTTTAAAAATTCCACAGACGATGCGCCTGGTAACTATATCCAAGAGAACAAAGAAGAACAGAACATATATAGATCAAACACATCCAAATTTGGTCTATCGGTATTGAAATAGTTCCCTTTCGACCCAGTCATTTCACATTATATTAATACCCTGTTCCCAATTGGAAACAAGCTCTAGTCGAGTGAGCTCGACTACGAGATACCCTGATCCCAACAGGTTAATGCACACAGAATCGCTTAATACCGTTACACACACACATGGACCGACTTTTACCGTTATCCAGCGTGCACGGGAGTCGGCGCTGCGTCAGTCGACTCTTTACACTCTCTTGCAAATAGCTTATGTGTTTACTATCCGATCGACTTGAAACTTTCAGTATAATTTTGAAATACATTCTTAAAAACATATTTTGAAAATCTTATTTCGAATCAAAAAATTATACCTGTTATCAATTTTTTTTTTGATTTGCGAAGGAGGGGGGCATGGCATCAAAAATTTGAGAAACTGCATTCGTCGTCAATTCACACCTACATGCCGAATTTCGTGCTTCTAGCTATGAAAGCTTAGCCGCCAGGTGACATAATACATTTTTCACCTGTTGCCATTTTGGCCCGTTTTCGGCAAATTCTAAATCTTATAACTTCTGTGTTTATGATCCCATCGTTTTGAAATTTGTAGGATTGGTTGTTTAAATTGTCATAAATGTATGTTCTGGAATTCGAATTAGTAAGTTAAGTATTGTAGAAATTATAAGTACCTATCTAATTTGGAAGCAACCAAATTAGGATGAAGAAAAATTGTGGATGCCAATTTCTGTATAAGGTCTATTGGCACTTACATACCAAAGCATACAATGCTTGTATGACTCTAGCATACAATTTGCGGCAGTTATATACATTTCGTCACTTTCCGGAAGAATAGAGGGGTGTATCAAAATTTTAGAATATTCTGCAGTTTCTAATTATGACCCCATATACGGAATTTCGTGTTGATAGCTTTTTAAATGCCAAAGTTATGGCGATTTTATCAAAAAACTAATTTATCGATTATCGAGCGAAGGGGCGGTTGATCCTGTTGTCGGCTGTTGATCCTAATCAAGGATAAATAGGTATAAATAGTAAGAAGGGTACTATAAGCTTGTGAAAATGTATGTAACAGGCAGATATATATATTCTTGTCTATTAGTATATTGGGTCCTGAGTGAAAACTGCAGAATAGAATTTTCCAATGTTTTAAAACACCTCTCCATTTTCCCAGAAAACAACGAAATGTATCTATGAGCAACAAATTGTATGCTAGAGTCATGAAATTTGGTATGTAGCTACATGTAGATCCTATGCAGAAAGTGGCATCCAAACTTTTGTTCCATCATAATTTAATCCCCCCTGAATTATATAAGTGCTTATATTTTTTACAATCCTTATCATAATGATTCTAATTCCAGAATACATATTTACTAATGACTATGTCATAAACCAATCCTGAAAATTTAAGAAGGTTCGGATCATAAACACGGAAGTTATAAGACTCAGAGCTAGCCGAAAAAGTGTGTATGTGTGTGCGTGTGTACATAGCGAATGTAACGGTATTCCTCGACTGGGATCAGGGTACCCCGCAGTCGCGCCTTCTCGACTGCAACACTCTAACTTATTTTTGATGAAATAATAAACAATTTAACTATCTTACAATTAGACGAGAAGACCTTGCAGTGCCTCTGGACTTCAGTGATCCCCAATTTCACGTTCTGCGTGATCAAAAAATCAATCCATATTAATTCGCACCCATCGTATTTGCCTGATTAAGCTCCGGCGACGTTTTAATGCAGTTTTAGGATGATTGAATTTGATTTGGAAGAAGATTGAAAAAATTCAATCAAGCTAAGGTAGTTATTTTAGCCCACAGTTCTACATATGTGAATGATCCAAAGACAATTCCCACTTTGAAACTCACAATTACATCATATCCGGGCCATCGAATAGTGGAACAATTATATAATTAAAAAATTTCCAAATAGTTTACATTTTATTCAACATCAAAGTACTACCCGACGTAACGCCACACCTTATATCTTAGAGCAATATATAATGCATATATCTTCATTCGACATGGAGTGCTCACTCTGTTTGAAGACTGGCTGTGCTTCGTAATGTTGCATAGAATATGCTCCTTGCCGGTGCTTCCGCCGGTAGCAGTTTGTGTGGTTCGCTGGACTCCTTCCGCGTTTCACGGGCATCAGCGTAAGGGGTGCGTTGTGGACAAGATAAAGGCCATCACAATCGACGTTTCAAGAGCGACATTCCGTCAGAGCGCTTCGGAGGCACTGGTTGAGTCCTTTCTGGGCCTAACTGCAGAACTTGAGAAGCTCATGGTCTCAGTCATTGTCGAGAATGAGCAACTCAAGGGTCGCCTGGAAGCCTCTGAGCGTGTGGACAGGTGGCAAAAGGGAGTGTACGTAGGGGTCTTTCAGCGGTGGCCGCATCCAAAGGGGGTCCCATGTCGACAATGCCATCTACACCGGAAATGCCTCGACCAGTCGAGGTGGCTGATCATGCACAGCAAGACTCCTGGTAAGACCTCCAAGGATGTAGTCGAAAAGGCAGTGAAGGAGTTAGGTCCCATCCTGGATGTCCGTGCTCACGGCTACCAAATTAAGCCTTCTGTGGCCGAGCGGAAAAAGATTGTTAAAAACCAAAAATTTGTTGAGTTGGATCGGGAAGTGAACGAGAGTCTGGGGCCCAAAGTCGTTGGTTTCGGTGTTCAAATGCAGTCTATCTATCGCTTGAGGCCCTTAAAAAAACCATCCGGATGGTAAGTAAGCCTTAAACTGTGAGTGGGGTCGGAACGCTGATTGTTGTTCTGGAGGCCATTGGCCACTGGTCAAGTGGTTCTCCTTCAGTGTGAGGAATTTCGATCCGGTACTCGGTTACTAATATTGCCTTGGCTTCGACCTTAAGGTGGCGATGTGCACTGCAAAGGAATACGTTTCCTGCGGTGGCCTCGGTGGCTTTACAAGTTTGGGATCCTCTCGAATCGTATATGGCTTACATGTATGTCAATGCCTCTCCATAAGCTTTCGCCGTATCCCCATTTAGGCGGAGAATATGTGAATGGGGGTATGAATGTTGGGGCGTGGGAATGAAAAATGAACCGTTTAACATTTGTCGAGGGGCTACCAGTCTCTGAGCTTACTGTGGAGAGTATCCCTCGGTTCGAGCTCTGGTACCATGAGCATTTGGGAACTTGAGGTGGTCTCAAACCTCGACCCATCGCAATATAATTAGGGATTGTTGGGGCAGCCAACAAGCAGCCAGTTGCTTCGGCAGCCTGATCCATGCTCAGCTGAATGTAAATGCCGTTCATACGGAAGAGGTAGGAATAGGACTTGCTCCCACAAGTGAGAAAAACTGTTCCTTCTGCAAGTTGGTGAGGGGTGTGGCTTTCCACCCCAAATGCTTAGACTTGACATGGAATTGCGGTATACAACTGGCAGTCGTGACTCCAAATAGCGGCTGATCGATAAACACTGCGACTGCATACTTCTCCTCCATTGCCTGAATCCAAACTACCAATTCGGGACACCTCCACTCGCACATTCGAGCTGTAAGATACGGTTTATTATTATTTCAGCAATCTATCCGAGAGCAGGAGGTAGACTAATTGGCCCATATGCTTACCAGACGATGGTGATTAGTGCTGTCCTCCAACTGTCAGAGAAGTAACCCATTATCCAAATTGACTTCTCCAGGAGCTTTTTTGTTGGATTCAATCAAGGAGATCTCACAGTTGGTTGGCAGGGAATGTGATTCACGAGAAGGTTAAAAGGCTCTTATGAGGCTGCCTTGTGAAGCTCTCAATAAGTTCTCGTTTATACGTTCTCCTCAGATCTTTTAGCCGATCCCAACCAGTCCGTACTGTGAAGATTCTAATAGATACCAAAGAGATTTCGATGGCTTAAATCAATGTTGAAACTTATATTTCTACCATTGCCATTGCGTCATCCTTTCCCTCATAATCTGAACTGTAACGAAATTGTAAGTAGGTATTAATATATTTTCTCGTGAAAATTGCAGTTCTAGTTTAACTTACTGTTGTATCACTGTGTTACATTTTTTAGATCTTAACCCAGAAACACTATTTCCTGCACTAAAGCCTCTTCAATCGCACCTTTCCACAGGCCTGTCAAGTGTCAAAAAGTGTCCTGCGGCAGTTGTTGGCATAACCTTATTATCTGGGTTATAGCGCCTCATGTGTTCCGAAGAGAATTAAGTACGCTACACCCAAGTCTTTCCTTTACACACCTAGGGACATAGACAAGTAAGATCCTGTTTACTCACAGGTAATACTATGGCCATTGCTCAGACAGCACCCTCGGGGAGGGTTCAACTAGAGGATAGAGGCGTTTGTCTTCCACACCAGACAAACAAAACAAATCAAAACAACATATTCTAAATTGTAAAATTTCAATTATTTACTTTTTTTCCTTCTTTTTTTAAGATTTACATGAAAACATTGAGCGATTTCCTTTTGATTAAAATTTGTTCATTTTTTTGTGTAATTTTTATAAATTTTTCTTGGTTTGTTGACAGCATTACGAAGAGCTGATCGATTACCTTCCGGAGCAATTACTGTAGCTAAACGGGCTTGAACGTCATGCACCTGAAATAGTTCAGTACTTGCTCCACTAGGAAATCGAATCCCTATTCATAACGTCTGGCGAATGATTGGATGAACTAAAATAGCTAGAGCGATTTGATAACCTATAGCGATTCCTTTTCGTGGCCGAAAGCTGCGACATTTTCCGGAGAGTCATGTAATCCCTATTGAGCATGCGGCAGAGCTCTATAAATGTGCAAAGCCTGGGCGACTTGAGGTCCTTGGCCAACGCATAAGCCGAGTTTAGAACCTCGGACTGACGCTCGAATTTGCACAGTATCGCATGCGATTTGGCCTGTAGCATTGTGGCCAAAAACTGCCATATTTTGCTGCTGCAGTTTTTGGCTTCTTCGATGGATTGTTTGGAATAGGACAAGCAGCGAACCAGGTGGTTTTGACCCAAGTGGATGTCCGCCAACTCGAACAGCAAATAACTCCGCTCTATGGGCAGTTTGGCGAAATGCAAACGCATCTCCAATTCATCTCTTTTGCGCCTTAATTGGGAATTCAAGGAATTCAGATACATTAGATATATACAATAACGGATAAACCTTAAAAAGATTCTGTGCTGAAACTAGTTTGAATACCTAAAATATTGTGACTTTATTTCACTGGGTCCAATAAAAGGTAATCCATGATTTTTGTATAAATGTAATTGGATTACTGGATTATTGGGGGCTTCGGTGGACCAGTGCATTGCGCACTGTCCCGCCAAACTAGCGGTGCGAGTTCGAGTCCCGCTCATGTCGATGGACATGACACTCCTAGAAAAACTAGGTTGTGGCGTAGGATTTGAAATCCACCCACGTAAATAAAGTTCTTCAGTGAAGGAAACAGGAATAAAGACAAATAGTGCTTCAGGTTTTGACTTGATAGGATTGTTATGGTTATATTGGTATACATATATGTTCTAGAATTCGAACCATTATCATAAGGATTTTAGAAAATGTGAGCACTCTTCTAATTTCGGGGGATCAATTTAGGATGGAAAAATTTTTTTGATGCCACTTTCTGTATAAGATCTATGAACATATACATACCAAATTTCATGACTCTAGCTGAAAATTTGTAGCTCAAGAATAAATTTCATCACTTTCCGGGAAAATAGAAAAATCGGGAAATCGGGAAATTCCATTCTGCAGTTTCTAATTATGACCCTGTATACCTCATTTCGAGTCGATAGCTTTATAAACGTCAAAGTTATGACCGTTTTATCGAAAAATGAATTTATCGATTATCGGGCGAAGGGGGCGTGGAATCATCGAAATCTCAGAACTTAATATGTGTGTTGTATACACGGATCTTCATGCCAAGTTTGAAGTCTCTAGCTCTTATAATCTCGAAAATCACACGGACGGACAGACGGACGGACGGACAGACGAACAGGGCTAAATCGACTCCGCTATTGATCCTGATCAAGAATATATATACTTTATGGGGCCTGCCACGGCTCCTTCTGCCTTTTACCTACTTTGCACAAACTTATACCCTTCATACCAATTTTCAATTGGGATCAGGGTATAAAAAGAGCCTATCTCTAATTCTTCTGTGACTCCAATTAAGGCTTCTAGCGAACTAGTGAATAAAATATGGAATAATTGATACGCCCATAATGTCTACTTACTTGAATCTCTTGGTCTGCTCAAATGCTGCACCACTATCCTCATAGGTATACGTAGAGCGAACACCAAAGACAAGTGCGGATTGTTCGTGATGCTTCAGTGGAGATACTCCGAGTAGGCGGCACATGGAGTCATTATCATAGGGCGATACTTTAATCTTAGGCAGGCGATAGCATTCACACAGGCTTAATGCTAGGTGATTGTATATTTCATTCATGAACTGTATTTTCCAGGGCATAACCCTCGTCGTCTTTAGCACGTTATATTCGCCCATAACTTTCGACACGAATTCCCTAAGACGCTGTAAAGGCTTTTTCAATGAACGGAATCGAGAATATAACTGGGAATTCATTAACTAACCCGTATATCGTTTTGGCCACGAAGTGCCCGAACAGTCCGCAGTATAGAGAGCATATTCCGGCGCGTCTGATACTGTATCCGAAACATATTTGCCTGATGGAAACGTTCATTCATTTCCAGATTCTTAATAGTTTTATAGGTCTCATTATAAAATGGACTTCGGGCGTGCAGCATATGGGTAAAAGTTTTCACCGCTTGATATGAACGATTCAATATTTCTCTGCGCTCAACGGCGGAATTTAAATAGGCGTCAAGCAGTACGATCGAATTGTTTCGCATTGTTTTCAAAAAGACAATGTCGTTCCATGTATTATTTAAATATGTGCGATAAAATATTTTCGTTTTTCGTTTGCGCCGCGCCGACTCTAGAGGGGAATATACTTCCTCCTTCTTCTCGACCAGACTTTGAACGTCGCATTCGTGTAGATCCCTTAGCATTTTCCAACGGGCAGTTGTTTCGGTTGGCTCTTGAGCTTTAACTACTTTTTCATGAATACTACGCATTTTCGGAGAATGGTTTAGGAAAAACAGGTTCATGCTGACACCCACAGAATCCTCGAAAGCTCCATTAACGACTTGTAGACGATGCTCGAAGGGTAATCTCGAGGTACCCACATGAATTCGAGCATTGTCATGAAGTAGGATTTTCGTCTCCTCAAATCTACCGAGATCGAATAACGCATCCGCAATTTGGATATTCACCATTTTCTTATTGGACCCCGCTATTTCGGCGGCACGTCTGCTGTCCTTCAAAGCTGCGTCCAAACGGGCCACGGTTCTGTTGAACTTACTCCGCATGCAAAGCGGCAAGTAATCCTCATCCTCGCCGATGCATTTGTCGTAGTACTTCATGGCCATCCTATTCCGCCGCGCGGTGGCAAAAGATTGGGCCCAACTGAGGTAGATGGACTTGTTTTGTTGCGGTGTCCATGACATTATCTCCCATGGTCTCAGGTGGGGCACAAGAACACCTGCAGGTGCAATGCCGCTAGGATCAATTCTACTGTTATCCATTTGATTTAAATATAAAATTCTCAAAAAGGTAAACAAATTAAAATTGAAAATATTTGAAACCAAAATAAGAACGTGTTTGAAATGAATGCGAATGTTGAAACCCCCTAAAAAAAAGGTTATTGACAATATTCCCCATGTTGTCAAATTTTGAATAAATTAAAATATCTCCGTAGATATTTTTCTTCTAAATAGCGACTTCATCTAAAAGGAAATCGTTGGAAAAATGGTAACGAAGGGTATAATAGTTTGGTTACAATGAATTTTACAGGCAGAAGGCGTCGCAATCCTTATATAGTCGATATCTATAGGACCTACATGCCAAATTATCTCTAGCTATACTAAATTAGCTAAGAGGCCCTTTTTCGGCATCTTATTTCTTATAAAAATTGATGGATGGTCGTAAATGTGGCCAGATCGTGATCAAGAATTTATATAAGTTATGGTGTCCCCTTCGCCTACTTCTGCCTGACATTCCAACAGAACTATTATAACCATATTTCCCATTTTTCAAATGGGATCATGGAGTAAAAAATTATAACTGTTGCAATTGATTGTTGATTTTTTGTTTATATTTCAATATAGTGTTCCTAAATTGAAAATTTCGGAGCAATCGGATAATAAACACACAAGATATTCACAAAATTTTGTTAAAATTTACCAATTGGAAATACGTAAGGAAAAAATGTTATGCTTAAATGACTAACAAATAGGGTAAGATGGAATGGCCTATACAAACTTACTGATTTATGCACTGAAGACTCGGTACCTACGTACATAAGGGTTGACCACAATGCTCTAAAACTTCTCCTAAGCAAATAATTTTATATAATTCCCTCCGAGAAAAACTAGGTTGTGGCGTAGGACTTGAAATCCACCCACGTAAAAAGTGAAGAAAGCAGATATAAAGGAAAATAATGCTTCAGGCTTTGATCCAATGGGGTTGTTATAGCCATACAATAGTAATAATAATAATGCATTAAGCTGACCATCCTAAAATCCAGCATCAGGATTAATTCTTCTCCCAAAATATTGATTTGATATGAATTGATATTACTGATAACTGATATTAATCAATGAATGAAATCAAAATCTACGTATAACTTTTGCTGTGAGAAATCGAAGTGGACTTAAGAGATACTCTGAAAATTCGTAAAAACCATTGCATTTAGTTTTTTGTATATAGACGTAATAACTTCTTTTTATTGATAAAAATAACATACAAAATACCTGGTTTCCCTTACTCAAAGAAAATGTATACTTGGTACAAAGAGATAATAATAAGATTCAACAAATTCTTTCATAATTATTTACCGAATTATTTAGCAAACAATCCTCAAGCGTCGAGTTTTTCCTGGAATGGATCTTTGCGTATGTACTTATCCAGTTGCTCGTCACAATCGTCCTCAACCGCAGACAACTGCGAGAAGCCCTCTTCGTCAACGAAACAAATCTCGTGACCATCAGGATCGGCCAATATTAGCACCGTAACTGTCGCTTTGCCGGGCGTATCCAAAGTTATCAAGGGCTTCAATATGGTGCCGCCAGCGGCCGTAACAGCTTCAAAGAGGGGCTTTTGTATAGACGAATCCACGGCGAATGCAATGCGGCCGTATGCTTTTGCCCGATTCAGCACCTCATCCAATTTTGTCAACCGTAGTGATGCCTGATTATCACCGTACGACAGCAAGATGGATTTTTCACTTTCTTGGACCACTTTCATCTGAAGTAGCTCATGCCAATATTTACGCGATGCGGCCAAATCGGTGACATGCAACTCAACCTCTTTCACTGGGTCTGCTTTATCGGATTCTGCGTCAGTTACAAAGAACTTATAACCATCCGGTGAGGTAACAATGGCTCCATTATCTTGCCTCGTTACGGGATACGAGTGTTTAGCAGCTTGGTTCAATATATCTTTGGAATCGATGGTAATGCCGCCGAAATCGTTGCCTAAAAATAAACAATTCATTTAGAACAATAGTCTCTACAATGCCGAGTTTTCAGTTACCCAAATCATAGCTCTTAACACCATAGTTATAGGTCAGTTCAATAACGAAGTGGTTGCTCTCTGGTCCATAGCCTACCATGGTCTTACTCCAGCGATTGTCATAAGGCCTGCAAATATAGAAAATTGATTAAACATCAATAAGTTACGGCAAGACAATTTATTATATATTCTATATATTATGAATATATTAATTTTCAGCTTCAAAAATCGCTCTTTTTTTGCATGGGACCTCGGTGGATAGCGCAGTGTTCCGCTAAATAAGAGGCTTTGGTTCGGGCCCCACTCATGTCAATAGCATGACCCTCCTAGAAAAAATACGTTCTGGCGTAGGACTTGAAATCCACCCGCGTAAAAAAAGTTCTTCAGTGAAGGAAACAGAAATATAGGAAAATAATGCTTCAGGCTTTGACCCGATGGGGTTGTTGTGGCCATATAATAATAATAATAATACTCCACGATAATGTGAGGAGCCATCAAATTAAACTACAACATGATTGAGCCTTATAACTTCGGTGTTTATGATCCGATCGTTCTGAAATTTACAGGACTATTGACGTAGTCAATAATATAATCATTATTGTAAGGAATTCATTTATTTCATTTAGGAAAGACCATATCAGGATGGAAAAACTTTTGATGCCACATTCTGCACAGGGTCAATAGGTTATGGCTATTTTATCGAAAAAAGAATTTATTGGTTATCGGGCGAAAGGGCATCCAAAATTTAAAACAAACTCGTACTGCGTATGCTATATATACCGATCTTCTTGTCAAGTTTTGAGTCTGTAGCTCTTGTAGTTCCCGAGATCGGCGCGTTCGTACAAACGGACTCGGCAATTGATGCCTATCAAGAATATATGTAAGATAATGAAAATATTTCTATATTTTTTTGAAACTGTACTAAATATACATGCAGTTTCAGGAAAATTAAATCTTTACCTAAAAATAATAAGTAAAAAGAATTAAAAGGATCCTCGGTGGTCCAGTGGAAAGCGCACTGTCCCGCCAAACAAGAGGTGCAAGTTCGAGTCTCGCTCATGTCATGACCCTCCAGAAAAACTAGGTTGTGGCGTAGGATTTGAAATCCACCCACGTAAAAAAAGTTCTTCAGTGAAGGAAGCAGAAATAGAGGAAAATAATGCTTCAAGCTTTGACCTGATGGAGTTTTTATGGCCATATAGTTTGTTTTCGGGGACCTTACTGGACCAGTGGATAGCGTGCTGTCCCGCCAAACAATAGGTGCGAGTTCGAGTCCCGCTCATGTCGATGGGCATGACTATATTATACATGATTTTCATTTTATTTTAAAAGTTCTTTCAGTAGATTAATGGAATTACCATCGGTACTATGAAAAACTTACCCATTGCACTCGGCTTCGCATCCCTCTTTGAACTCTTCGTGGCGCAGAACCTAATCGGTATAAAAGGGAAAGATAAAAAGGTTGTCAGTACCAGATGCGGTTTATCACTAATTAGTGCCCGTGTGTCGGGTGTCGGGCGGTAACTGGTATTAATTTTGCAATGTCACCAACTCGGCGATTGTAAATTCCCAGATATTGTAATCAACTGACTGTTAAACAGGTTGTTTAATTTGTAAGATTGCACGCATTGTTGGGTTAATAGCTTCCCAGCGCTTCTCTCACCTTCATGCCCAGAATGTTGCGAAAGAAGAATATATTCTTGCCCCGATCGCCAATCTTGAAGACATAATGCAATGCACGTCCCGTCACAGCAGCCATTGTTGATTCAAATGCACCCAGAGATTTAAGGTAAATAAACTCAATTGGTGATGTGATTTAGCCTAGAGTTGCCAGCAGTTGAGCAAATGCGATATTATCGATATATAAATCAAGTATTAGGGATGCACAAACAAATTTTTTTTAATTTGAAGTCTTCAATTTTCTCAACAAAAAAAATCATGACACAGCCTCAAGTCATAAACAATTATTACCATTTCAAATATTTCCCATTACAAACCGCAAAATGTTTCGCAACATATCGATAGTTAGCCTATCGAAAATACTCTGTTAAGTAGCATATACGCAATGTTAATTATGTTTCGTTGTTGCGACATGCTAATAATTCCGAATTTCCAGTAAATCTTCAAAGGGTTTACAATAAAAAGTGATTTAAAAAAATTAACGTCAAGCTTAACAAAGTAGTACGTAGAATACGTTTAGTACAAACGAGTATCGCGAATGTCTATGTAAGTACTAAACCCTGTAGTGAGTATATTTATGTCTAAGCAGTGTCGGGTGACCGATAAGCGATAAGGAGTGCGTTATTTTCCAAACTTGCTTTAATCACTATTCTTAAGAAATTTCTTATAGGGCTGCTCTTGTGAAGCGTACAGAATTTCGTTGTAAAAAGCGTTCCTATCTGTTTGAGTTATTAAACATAATATGTTAATTTATTTGAATCTGAGCGATAGTCTTTAAAATTCTATATTTTTTGATTACTTTTGATTCTTGTCAAAATGGGTAATTTTCTGGGGAAACTTCAAAAAGTATTATAGGGAGCCATAAAGGAAATCAACCGCTAAATTTTGACTACAGAATATAATCCTCTTTAATGTAACCCCTCAGTTTTTAAGCAGCCAGATCGGATGACGATATAATCTATCTGTCATAACATATTCCGTATGTCCTATGCTTAACGCACGGGGGTGTATTTTCTCCAAGAAATACCAGGATGTCGCGTGGGATTTTAAATTCACCCCCGTAAAAAAAATTTCTCAGTAAAGGAAACACAAATAAAGCAAACAAAATGCTTCAGGCTTTGATCCGATAGGATTGTTTTGGCCATATAATAATAATAATAACGGACGGAGGTTAGAATCGCCATAATGACCAAGCATTTTAAACTATTTCCGAATTTTTCCAATTTACTTAAATCCAATACATAAAATTCCAACCAATTCAGAAAGGAGTTTAAAATATTGAATGAAGCAAAGGTAATACTTTCTTGATAAGTAAAACTTTTCGACCAGATACACTACTCGTATAAAACTTCTTATTTTTCAAGAGAGAAGAAATTTATAAAATTTTTCATTATAGTCGAAATCGAAAAATAAATAATAATATCAACAACAATTTGGTTTAACCTTTTTGAGCGTTCCTATAAACAATATATATGTATGGAGCCCAGATAGAAAGTTATTTTTGTACAGCTTTTGCTTAGCTTTTAAAGCGCCCGAAAGCTTTGCTCAGATGTAAGGGTTGTCAGCCCTTAAGAATGTGTCCAACGCCATTTTGCAATCGTGCGCGTCCCACGCTCGATTTTTCCACAGTCGACAGTCGACAGTGGGTTCTCGATTCTCTGAACCCGACTCCGATAGCAAGTGAAGAAGTCAAGGAAGCTCTTGCCTTGCGTCCTGGCATTGCGATTCCTTTGTCGTGTCCGTGATTGTGTTTCCTGCGTGGCAGCCCTCGCTCCCTGGCAAGGTGCTTCGAAACTCGCGTCATGCCTTTAGGGTGAGGCAAACAAGGTTTTTTTTTTTGGAAAACAACATAATTTAACGCCTTTCAACGAAATATAGAAAAATAATAATAATAATAATAAGAAAATGAAAACCCATGACAGTAAGTGAAAGAAGAATCGGTAATAAACGAAGCTTTTCAACGTCCTTGTTGTGTGCGCAGAGGTGTAATACGATTAAGTGGAAAATCGAGAAAGCAAAACAATATGAAAATTGTTCGAATAGAAATTTAAGAGGAGCGATTGTTATTGTCACACACACACACACACCTTATTGACCTCAAGCTGGAGTGGAGTAAGACGAATCGTACTGCCATATATATTTGCCATATTTGCCATCTATGGACTTCCACTGACAAGCGCAGAGGCGCGGGCCTAGGAAAAATGTTTGGTGCTTCAATTTATATAAGATAATGTTCCAACCAATAGCCAATTCAGTTAAGGCCAAGAGAACAACAACAACAGCAACTGTGACAAGAAGAAGACGTAGGACCCAGTGGGCCAGGAGCCAAGCCATAAAGAAGCGCACAAAAGTATGCAGGGAAAAGCTGCATTGTCTTTCAAGGACAACACAGAGCAGCCTGCCCTGTAGCGACATGCGTGTATCCTGTCTGTGTGTGTGTGGCATATGCCTGCCTCAGTGTGCGGAAAGTGGCAGGTGAAACAACAACAACCACAACAACAACAACCATATATACCAACTATAACCAACTATAACTAGAACAACAACAATCACGACAAGGCTAGAAAGTAGCACAAACAACACGAAAAATAAAACATAATAAAAGCACAAATCACGCCTCGACGCGACTCGAGACTCCTCGACTCGAGTCGCCACGGAGGAGGCTGGAATATTTAACCACCCAACCAACCAACCAACCAACCACCCAACCACCAAAGCTCGGCGAACCACCCCAAGTATATTTGGCGCCAGTCGGACAACATTGAAGCCATCATGTGCCTCCTCCATGCACCGATGTTGCTCCAATTGCTCCCGATGCTGCTCTCCCTGCTGCTGCTGCTGCCAGTTTACGTGAGTTCTTTGATCCGATATGTAACGATATATAATATATAGTGTCAGGATTATCATTATCGTCGGATGCCTCAAACTTACAGAGCGAGACGGAGTATGCAAGTGTACGACAGTGAAAGAGAGTGCGAGGGAAAGTTGTGTTTGAGGCAGGGGAGGGTGGATGAGAGAATTTGAGAGCAAGTTGGTGAAGTAAAGTTATTTTTAGCAGCTCCCAAGCTGCGTAATTCAGAAAGTAGTGTTCCCTCTCATCAAATTTCGAAAGTCAATACTCCAATAAAAAACGAATAAACCCTTCTAACTCCCATAATAAACTAAACAATCCTTGACTGCAAATTTGACCATAAATAGATGGAGTGTTTCTGTTTTGGAGTCCCTTTTGTCTAAGAACTGTCATATAAGGTCCGTCAATGATGAATTTATAGATTCATCATTCATTATAGTAATTCAATTAACCATTATAAAGCTACCCAAAATCAAAAAATACTACAGCTAGGTCTTTGTGAGAGCTTGATAGTGGATCAAGAAATGTTCTCCTAGCAAACTTATTGGATTAAAGACTTCTCCAGTTGCTTTAATTAAATGATTACCGAGGACTAAATTGGAATCTAAAAGAAACAATTATTATTATTATTATTATATGGCCATAACAACCCTTTCGGGTCAAAACCTGAAGCTCTATTTTCCTCTATTTCTG
>JBANCY010000208.1:0-54073 GCA_037040045.1 Phorticella flavipennis | reverse complement strand
CCCCCCCCCCCCCCCCCCCCCCCCCCCCCCCCCCCTCCCCCCCCCCCCCCCCCCCCCCCCCCCCCCCCCCACTTGGGAGGCGTAAGCAGAGCATGTGCAATTGCAAAAAACAGCAAAAACAGCAGCTTGGTGAAAGCCAAACACACACACACACACACACAGACACAGCACACAACGGTATAGGGGAATCCACTTGTCAATTGCCACGCCAATCAGAGTTTCATTTATTTTGCGCTTTCATCTATTTTTCTTGCTCTGTTTGTTGTTGTTGTTGTTGTTTTTGTTGTTGTTGTTATGCTTCGTCTTCTTTGTTTGTTCTTGTTGTTGCCCCCGCCGCCCCCCGCCGCAGCAGCAGCTGCAGAGCTGTTGGGCTAGGTGCAGGTGGCAGAGAGTTGGAAAGAGAGGGAAAGGGAGAGTGCGAGTGAGAGAGCAGGCAAGGAAGTTGCGTATGTGTTGGTGGGGAGGGGGGAGAGGTAGTGAGTTGCCACATCAGGGAAATGAGCTGTAAGACATTAGCGTGCACAGAGAGAGGCTGTGGGGGGAGCGCGCAGCCAAATGCCGCTAATTGAGTAAAGCTTTTGAGCCTGGCAGACAGCGGCGTAGGCCAAAAGGGGGGCTCACAATTTGTGGCAAAGCGTTTGGGCCTGTAAATAACATGTTAGGGTTTCCCCGCTGTAAAGTTAACAGCCTGCGCCACTGGCTGCACATGCCTGCTGTAGACACAATGTAAATGTAATTTTTGGCAGTCAATTAAAACCAAAGAAAGTTAAGACTGTTAACAGCTGCTGCTGCTGCTGCCGCCTCTGGCCCCCTGCCCCCTGTCACTTGTCACTTGCCTCATTATCCTTATTATTCCGTATGCCGCGCACCAGATCCGTTAGGTTCTTATCAAACATCCGCTCGAAGTTTCCCTTCACTTTTTTTAACGCCATTTCGTCGCCGTAGCCGTTGCCGTCGTCGCTGTTGTTGTTTTTACTATCTCCTCAATATGGTTGCTTCGTTTTGTTAATAAACAATAGGAAAACCCCTATTTTCTTTCTTAGTTTTCTTCAATTTTCTCTTCCGCTTCGCAGCGCCGGCAGCGTCAGCTTTTTCTATTCTCCTTTCGCTCTTATTCTTTGCTTTGCGTTTTGCACTTGGCGAACGAAAAAAATCACTGCAAAGCAAAATGCACACAAATACAAAAAAAAAATAGCCAAAAACACACACACACACACACACACGCACGCACGCTGACTGCGGTTTTGTTGCGTTGTTATAAATTTGGCATTTGTTTATGTCGTTCCGCCTGCAATAACAGTTCTTGCGTTTTTTTTTGTATTTTTGCAATTGATTTTTTTGGTCGCCCTGAGGCAAGTTTGTTGTGCTATTTGTTTATCGCCCTCACAAAAGAAATGCAAAAGGCGATATGGCAGAACAATCGGAGGCATATCGATAGTTCGTTCTATCGCATGGGCTTGTGTTAAGTGTTAACAGCTGGCTGTGAGCGTTGCCACATCGTTGGATTTTGTTTGCTAAGCTGCTGTTAAATGTGTTATAGGCGGCATATCGATAGTGTATTTGCTGTTTCGGTTAAGTGCTTTAACAGCTGACTTCTGTCGCTGCCATATTGATATTTTTTCGCTTAAGCTGCTGTTTATCTTAAGTGCTTTGAGAGCGTGTTAATAGCGTTGCCATGTCGATAGTTTTTTCTAAGCTGCTGTTTATGTTAAGTGTGTTACAGCTGGCTTTAATCGTTGCCATATCGATAAGCTTTCGCATAGCTGCTAAGTGCACTAACAGCTGGCTATAATCGTTGGCCTATCGATAATTTTATAACATAAGCTGCAGTTTATTTTAAGTGTATTAACAGCTGGCTTTAATCGTTGCCACATCAATAAGCTTTCGCTTTCGATAAGCTGCTATTTATGTTAGTGCTTCAACAGCTGACTTCCATCGCTGTTATGTCGAGTTTTTTCATAACCCGCTTTTTTTGTTAAGTTCATTAACAGCTGGCAATAATTGTTGAAATTCCGATAGTCTTCTTGCATAAGCTGCTGTTTATGTTAAGTGCCTTAACAGCGGGTTATAATTGTTGCCACATCGATAGTCTTTTAGCACAAGCTGCTGTTAAGTGCATTAACAGCAATGGCTGGCATCGATGCTGAGACAAGCCTTAATCGATACTTATAGTTGCTGATTTCGGGAATTTAATTAATCGTTAGCTCTTCCAAGTTCAATTCAAAACAAATAAGGAACTTTCTATAACCATTTATTATTATTATTTTTCATTTCAAAATAATTAACATTTAAAATCGTTACAATTATTTTTCAAGCTTTGCAAATTGGCAACAGTTTTTTTTTTCATCTTTAAAATTTGGCGCTTGCCGCACAATAAATCATTGATTTAATTAAATTTAATTTTAGCTTTCTTTTTCTCTATGCAGAAAAAAACAAATGATATAAAATGCAAGTCTTTTGGTTGATAAATATTTTTGATGCTGGAATTCTTTTTTCTCTTTTTTTGGTTTGCAGAGTTTTGAGATAAAGCCAATTGGGAAAAAGGCCACAAAATATAAAAAAAATATATATATATTTGATGGGAGAATTGAGTATTTTCTGTGTATTTTACAAGGTTGAAAAACGCTTGGCGTAGTTAAAAGACTTTCGTTACAAAGGGATACGGAATGGAAACGGATAGATAGATAGATAGACAGTAGAGAGGGGGCGCTTTTGATACAACTGAGTAGAAAGGAGGAAATGATATCAATAATTGTGATAGGTTTAATAATTGTGGTAGAACAATTATTTAACAATCAATTTTACAGGTAGCTGGCGTGCAGTAGTAAATCACGATCTAGACAATTTCACAGCAAACAGTATCCACGTGCCGGAGTATGGGATGTTGTCGCAGTTGGAACTGACCGTACTGCTTGCTTCTATTGCCATTCTTCTTGTTATCGTTATCGTTATTGTTATTGCTATCATTTCGATAAGTTTCGGTTGTCGTATGATCAAAAGTCCCCCCAGTTAACCGTTAGTCCCAGGTCAATTGATTCACCGGCGCCAAAGTTGGGCCGGTCTGCGGATACATGCTATAGCGTCCCTTGGAGTTTCCGAAATAATTGCTCATACGCATATCACCGAAAGTCAGGGGTTTACTCAGATTTGTATCCCTTTTCTTGTAGTACTCATTGAAGTCCAGCCGTGTGCCAAACAACTGCAAATTGGGATCATCACTGGAATTGAGGGCTAGGAGAAACTCCCCCACTGCCTTGCCATAGGCGGTGGTAAAGCTCTCCAGGCTACAATGGAATGTTATCACATTCTGTTCGAAGATCTTGCGTTCCTGATCCCGTTCCATCTTCTGCTCTGTGGTCAGACCGTAGCTACCCGTCTTTTCCGATTCGGCTATGTCTTGGGCCATTTTCTGACGTGCCGCCAATTCCTTGAAACAATCGTCATAGAACTTCGATTGCGCCAACTCCAGGCTTATGATATTATCATAGACCACCTCGAGCGGACCCTCCATATTGGCCGCCGACTTGACAAAGCAACCAATGCTGATGGCATCCAGGAATTTCGAATGGGCATCGAGTATATCATCCAGTGCGGTGGCCAGTTGCATGCGTTTCTGCAACTCGACCCAGTTGCATTCGATTACCTCGAACAGGACATAATACTGCATCTGATAGACAAAATGCATTATCTCCGAGGTGAAGAGATGCAATTTGTAGGTGACTTTGCCGATTTCATTGCTCAATGAACGAAGTGCCTGGAAAATATGAAAGACGTATACGTTACAATTGGGTTTCTTCAAATTAGCAGCTGTTATCGATAAGTTTTAACAGTATTTTATACCCACTTCAAAAATGGGAAGGATATAATAGTTCTGTTGAAATTCTTGTAACAGGCAGATGGAGGCGCGACAGACCTCATAAAGTTTAAATATTGATCAGCTTCAATAGCCGAGTCGATATAGCCATGCCCTTCTGTCCGTCTGTATGAACGCGCCGATCTCGGGATCTACAAGAGCTACAGTCTCCAAACTTGGCACGAAGATCCGTGTATAGCATACGCAAGTCTTGCATGCCACGCCCATTTCGTTCGTTAATCCATAAAATCGTGTTTCGATAAAATAGCCACACCTTTTGCATTAATAAAGCTATCGACACCAAATTTGGAATATATGTTCAGGCTTAGAAACTGTAGAATTGAACTTTCCAAAATTTTGATACTCCCCTCAATATACCCAGAAAGTAACGAAATTTGTCTAGCAGTCACAATTTTTAAGCGAGAGTTATGAAATTTGGTATGTAGGTGCCCATGGACTCTATGCAGAAATGTGTGTATCGGTAAAAGTAGGTCTGTTTGTGCACAGTTGGGATCAGGGTATCTCGTAGTCGAGCTCACTCGACTAGAGCTCTCTTACTTATATTTAATTAGCTTAAAAATTGATCACTGTAAGTTTTCTGTTTTCAACATGTAAACAACAGCAGCTTTTTTATCGATAGTCGACAAGCAACTCTGTTAGCCACTGTCATCGCTACGACAATCAAATTGTTTACATACGTGACGACTGAACGGACGTGTGACTGAGCAACAAAAACAAAAACTGCCGTAGAATGTCTTTATCAATTTTCAAGGATTTGCCTGTGGAACATCCACGTAATCTGCTGCCCTCGCTATGCCGACAGTTCTACCACCTGGGCTGGGTGACCGGTACAGGGGGTGGCATGAGCATTAAACTAAAGTGAGTTGCACAAAGGAGAATATCGTATATTTTACATATGTATTCTCTTTGTTATCAGCGATGATATCTATATAGCACCTTCCGGCGTACAGAAGGAGCGTATGCAGCCGGAGGACTTGTTTGTGCAGGACATAAATGGCAAGGATTTGCAACTGCCGCCGGAAATCAAGGGCTTGAAGAAGAGCCAGTGCACTCCGCTGTTTATGCTCGCCTACAAACACCGTAATGCGGGCGCCGTAATCCATACCCATTCCCAACACGCCGTAATGGCTACGTTGCTGTGGCCCGGCAAAACATTCCGTTGCACACATTTGGAAATGATCAAGGTAGTCCTCCCTCAAAAGAAACGCCCCTATTCCTTGGATTAAGCCGAGTTCTTTGCAGGGTGTTTACAATGATGCCGATAAGCGTTATCTGCGTTACGATGAGCAACTGGTGGTGCCCATAATTGAGAACACGCCGCACGAACGAGATTTGGCTGATAGCATGTACGCGGCCATGATGGAATACCCGGAATGTAGCGCCGTGCTCGTGCGTCGCCACGGCGTCTATGTTTGGGGTCAAACCTGGGAGCAGGCCAAAACCATGTAAGTGCAACCCAATATCTATAGATAAATAAATATCTATTCTAAATATCTGCATTTCTTTTATAGGGCGGAGTGCTATGATTACCTATTCTCGATTGCCGTGCAAATGCGCAATGCCGGTTTGGATCCGGAAAAGTTTTGATAACAACCGTCCGTACGCCGGCACAAAAGAGTTTAGCTTTTACATACTGATAACCAAATATATATGTATTTCATACATATGTACTCCTAGATAATGATAATTTCATGTAATCTGCCTATACTATAATTAATAATCAAACACTTATCGTTATCGTAATCCGGCATTTATGACATTTTCAAATCGTTAACCGCACTTTGCACACAGTACAGATGCGCGTACAGCTGCTTAACAGCTGCTCAATGTTAGCTTAACAGCAGTTTAACAGCACTTGTGAAGAGCCAAAGACGGTGCAAATTCCAAAGACTATCGATTATTTTTATGTGTGTGTGTGAGTGTGTGTTGGGTGTGTTTACATAGAGCAGCGTGCATTGCGCGAGAGTGAGAGAGAGCTTAATCAAGTCACAGGTGGATGAGGTGGTCCTTTGCGTGTGGCCAATGTACCAGATGACAGTAAGTCCTAACTTCAATCCAAAATGTTATCTCCACAATATTATCCTACGTGACTATATAGAATTAAAGATGATCATTTTATCTAACGCTGATTGTGAAACTAGCAATTATCGACTTATTTACCGAGGAAGACATCACTTTTTTATACATTATGGGACAGTAACAAAAAAAGTTTAAAAAGTCTGTTATTTTTATGATGTGGCGGTCATAACAACCTTATCGGGACAAAGCCTGAAGCACTATATTCCTTTATTTCTGCTTCCTTCACTGAAGAACTTTTTTTTAAACGTGGGTGTATTTCAAATCCTACGTCACGTCCTAGGAAGCTCACGTCTATCGACTCGAATTCGCACCTCTTGTTTAGCAAGAGACCGGAGGCCCTGAGGGCCCTTAAAAATCTATAACTTTATATAAAAAATTCAGAAATCACGCTTTATGCAATTGTGGAACTCTTCCTTCAATTTAACCTACAATTAAGGCAGATTTCACATGAAAAGCTGATATTCTGGCGATTGATCAGATGTTACTTATCCATGTGGCGGGAACAATATTGTGCCCACTGGCGAAACCTGAAGTTGGGATATTTGGGAACTCATTCGCTTAGCAACAGTGGGATTTGAGCCCACGACCGGTTGTTTGACGGGACAATGCTCCGCCGAGGTCTCATCTCATTTTCCAACCTTGTTTTGCCTTTGTTTCGACAGTTCTGTTTTAACCTTTTTTTTTATGGCACAAATAAACTATTATGTTAATGAATACAAATCTCTCATATCCGTGAATAATATGGATGAATGGATATTTCTTTAAAGTGGATTTAACCCTAGCTCAACAGTGGGAACGCACACAGCCCAGATTTGACGGGAAAACAGCGTAATTGGCAGCACTGGGAAAGACAGAGGAAGAGCCAATCGCCCTAGGTTTCGATTAAGAATTAACATCCGTATCTATATACTTTATCTGGTCTCCAACTGCCTGATCTGGTTTCGAAATTAGGAACCATTGGTAACACTTCTCGGTTATCGGTGGTGGTACCACCTCTATGCTATGCCGCCATGGGCCGTGCACACCGGTCGAAAGCGCGAGAGCGGGAGAGTGGCCCAGAGACAGAGAGCGGAATCAGAGAGGAGGAAGCAGAGAAAGAAAGACATAAAAATCAACGATTGACGCGGTTTGTTCATTATTTGGCGTTTTCCATCTGAAGTGTAAGCACTTGATTCGAGTGAAAAACTGAAAAAGTCGACAGAGATAACGAGCGTTACTTAATATATAAACTTGGGGCTGTTCTACGTTTAATTGCAGTAAGGAAGTAACTACGAGAGAAGCACAAACATCAAACATGTCTCTGCAATCCGACGCCGTGTTCCAGAAAATCGTCGATGGCATGAAGGAGAACGAAGCCAAGGCGAAGACCGTGAATGGCGTGTTCCTCTACAAAATCACCAAGGACGGCAAGGTGGCCAAGGAGTGGAGTAAGTAAACACACACCCCCTTCCCCTTACACCCATACTCCCCCCTACACACACACATGTCACGACTTTGTTAATTAAAGTAACAAGTTTTTATTGTAACACAAAAAAAAGTTCAAAGTGCAAATTCGATTCGTGCACTTCGGAACCAGCTGTTTAATCGATAACTTTGTTTATCGGACATTGGAAGAACACTCAAGTTTAGCTTTTCTACTTTTTTTCTTTGTATTAATGCAAATGATATTATAATGCCCAAAGAACACGTAATCCAAGAAAATAATAACAGAGCAATTTGATATAAACCTGAGACCCGGGGGGAAACTTATACCTACTTTAAACTGGAATTTTTTTTAGAAATTTTGAAAATTATGGGGGCAAATGTCTAAAACTCAAGTGTCGAGTGGACTAAGAATCGCCAGGGGAAAGATTAGAATTTTAAAGATTGCAATAATGTAAATGATATTTTAACACGTAATCCAAGTTAATTGATCAAAGAATAACTGAGCAATTCGAGAACCAGGGAAATTCGATGTTATAAGCAAAACTGATCCATAGTTCAAGTGCTCAAGTCTCTAATTTAGTTAATTCTTCTGCGAATCACTAGCTATTTTATTATATATAAGAAAACTATAAACAAAACTTAATTTTTTATCTAAGCTTTTTTTTATTTTTATTGCAACTATTCCTAGCTTAATATTTTGGGATTACTTCGTATAAAGCGCCATATGAAAATCAACAGAAATTTTCTTTAATTTCTTTAAGAATAACTTTGTACTTTAATTTTTTTTCCAAAATATCCCATTTCTCAAGATTTCTTTAATTTACAGAAACTGTTAAAAGAAGCTTTTATTAATATTTTCAATTTTTTTTCCAGATTTTTTTTTAAGATTTCTGTATGGAAACTAAAAAGCTTTGTTCAATTCCCTAAAATATATCATTTTTTAAGATTTCTAAATACGAAACCTTCAAAAAGCTTTGATTTTTCTTAAGATTTCTGTGATATACAAAAACTGTTAAAAGCTTACATTCCAATTTTCCATTTTCGAAGATTTCGACTAAAAACTTCCCAAAAATTTGCATTTCTTTTTTCGATAATAAAAATCCGATTTAACCGTTTTCTCTACAGCTCTGGATTGCAAGAGCGCCAAGGCCTATGAGGGACCCGCTCAGGGCGTCAAGGTTGACACCACATTGACCGTCTCCGATGAGGATATGGTTGACATTGCTCTGGGCAAGCTGAACCCCCAGGCTGCCTTCATGAAGGGCAAGTTGAAGATTGCCGGCAACATCATGCTGACCCAGAAGCTGGCGCCTCTGCTGAAGACAGACGCCAAATTGTAAATATCGGGATCACTTTTTGTCGAACTTTCCGTATTTTTGTATAACTTTGTTTCACACACACACATTAATTATGGCTATTGTATTTTTTTTTGTATGTTTATAACTATGTGTAATTAGAAGATAATACATAAGAACGAAGAACGATGAGGAGTTGTTATTGGACTTGAGAAAGTCATTCGAGTTGGGCGTGTACTTTGATACCAATGCCCTGATACACTTGGCCCTGATACACCCTGATATCAGGGCCTTATCAAGAGCAGCGCCGAGCTAAGCAGCCAATGTGCAATGGGAAATGGTCAGAGATTTGGCGATTTTGGGGTTATGTGGATTAGATTAGGCCAACGAGCTAATCTTATCCAAAGACGTGCGGAAGGCATAACGATATTATTATTATTTGGCCATAACAACCCCAGCGGGTCACAGCGTGAAGCACTATTTCCCTCCACGCGTCTCTGTTTTGGATGAGTTCGTAACATCAAACGGGCGGGCCTGGTCCGAGGTTTTTGCTTCAATTTTTGTTTCTTTTTTTACGTGGGAGGTTTTCAAGAACTCATGGGTTCCTTGACGGATTTTTGGGTACCGGACTGTCCCGCCAAACAAGAGGCGTGGGTTCAATCCCCACACATATCGAAGACATGACCCTCATAGGAGGAACTAGGTTGTGGCGTAGGATAAGAAATCAACCCGTGTAAAAAGAATCTTTTCTGAAGGAAGCAGAAATAAAGGCAACTTGTACTTCAGGCTGTGATCCGATAAGCTTGTTATAGCCAATATTTTTGGATTTTAAGTTCTACCCTAGCGACATGAATGGGGTTCGAACCCACACCTCTTGTTTGGCGGGCCAGTGTGCTATACGCTGGTCCCCCGAGGTTCCCACGGCATATCGACATACCCATGCTAATATCAGTGGTTCGAAGTGATATAGCTATATCTGTACTCACCTTAGCATTGCCCATTTGCTCCTTCCATATTTTATTGGATAGTACGAACTCCATGTGCTTGATGCGCCAGAGTGGCTTGAAAAGTGCCTTATAAGTGGGCATCGCCGGCTCCAGCATGGTAGCCAATGGTCCGCGCACTGTGTACTGCAAGGAGATCACATCCCAGCCGCAATCGCCGGGATATGGTGTCTTGACCACCACATCCAGGTGATTGAGTATATCGGGATCATCATATTGGGCATTGGTGCAACGCAAGGCTGCATCCAGCATGGCAGATAAATCATGCGAGTAAATATCTGAGCCCATCTTTTCCAGTTCGTCCCTGCAAATATGGTATATAGATTATAACGATCCTAAGTTTGTCATTCCCAGCGTGCACTCACTTCATATTCTCAATGAAAATGCTAACAAAGTCGCCCTGACCGAGTAGCAGATAACGCCGCATGCCATGTAAATGATCCAACAGCTTGTGCGGTCCAACCATTATATCCAAAACATGCTTCGATGTCTGCGAATAGCAGGTCTCTATGGCGGCATGCCAAGTGGTATCCGGCACATAGGAGAATATCTGGGAAACTGCAACAAGCATTAGACAAACTCAAGTGTGAGGCATGTTCAAAAATTAAGGTGACTTTTCAAATTTCGCGGGCAACGTATTTTCGATTAACGATTTTTTTGGTTAGTTCTGTTGGTAAACTCTTCCCGAACATCTGTACCGAGTTTCAAGTCCGAGCAGCTATAACTTACCATGATTATCTATGACATTCTTCAGCTCCTTGCGATCCTTGACCGCCTCCTCGATTTTACATATCTCACGCAGGAAATTAATACTTTTGCCCGTCTTAAGTATCTTATCGGCGAGCTCCAGGGACATGAATGTGGGCAACATATTCTGGCGCAGCCGAAACTTATCGTGCCAGAGCCGATCAGCGCCCACTTCGGCCAGTGATTCCACAAAGAACTCGCCGTAGGCATCCTCAATGCCGCCCTCCAGCATCCACTTGGAGATCATGCGCACCATGGGCGCACAGCAAACGGTTAAAAGATCACAGGCCAGTTTATTGACCATGGGATCACCATTGTTGAGAAACTCATAGACCACGGAGGCCAGCTCGCCGCCCTTCTTCAGCTGGCAGGCATCGGCTATTTTGGTCAACCATTGCATGCGGCGCAAGGGCTCCATGTACCAGCAGAGCAGCTTCATTAGTGTCAAGGGCGGTTCTGTGCGTTCCGCCCAGCTCTGCTCGCGATCCACATACTCCCGCAGTTCCAGCTGACGCTGTACGGTTAGCTGATCCTGCAGCACCGCCACCAGACCATGGAACTCACTCAGTTCCAACTTTAGTTTGGACATGAACGCCTGTCCCATGCAGCCCATGGCATTGTAGCCAGTCGAGGTGTTTGAGAATTTGGTTACACGATCATGATAGAAGCCCAATTCCGACAGGCGCAGCAGCATGCCGCATTCCACCGCGGTCAGGCACTTCAGGCTATGCTGATCCAGCTTGAACCGCCCTGTTATGATGTCCTTCTTCAGGTACTTGCCTTGAACACCGATGAACGAGTATATGGCATTCTGTACTATGTCATGCATGGAGTCCACATTCTTGTTTTTCGACAACTCAAACATATAATTGGGTAGGGGTTGCTGGCTCAGGCCTACGCTTAGTTGGGTAGGATCATAGGTGCAGCGATCCAAGTTGGGATGGAGGCCCAGACTAAAGCGATTGCCATTGTGGGCATGCAGTTTGCTGTGGAAATTCATTGTGTCGCTGCTAATGCTGGAGCTGCTGAAGGCCTTGCTCAGATGTGCCGACAGCTTGTTGCGTGGCACCGGCACCAGAGCAATTTCATCCATCAGCTCCGTTTCGGTTTCCTCCAGAGTACAGAGCAGCAGATTTGCCAGTAGACCACGCATGTGTGGATCCTCGATCTGTAGAAGGAGAGTAGAATGTGGGTAAAGATATCTAGAGGAAAGAGTAGCTGCTGGCTTTGACTACCCGCATCTTTGGCCAGCCTCAGACTTTCGACTGATTCATCAGGGGCAACTTACGTCCTCCGAAGCCTCCATGTAGTGCTCATGGAACACTTTGCCTGGCAGCTGATTGACGCCCGGAGGCTGTTTATTCTCCAGTATGGTCATGATCTTCTCCATGCACTCGGTTTCCGTATACGGCAAAGTGCTGTCAAAGGCACTGGGGCACTGCGCTATATACTGCACGGCGTGTGTCACCACGCGGTCTGTAAAAGTCAAGCTTTATATAGATATAGATAGATATTTATGTATAGGGCGCACTCCCTAGAACTGGCATATACCCAACAGATCCTGCGAGACCTTACACTCGATGGCCTCGCTCAGTGTGGCGACGAGGCTTTTGATTTCGCTCTTCATCTTGTTGGCGGACATATCGATGTTATTGCCGTTGTTCGAGTCGGACATCCTGGCACGATTCTTTCGCAAAATCCCTCAAAAATGCAATAATATTGTTATCATCTGCCGTTACGCGCGCAAAACAAAATCGAAACAGTCAACAACTGCTGCAGTTGAACGCGTTCAATTGTCTCTTTTGTAGTCTTGGCTCGAGATTGTTTTGCAATTGTTTTGATGAGATTATTAAGTTTCCGCTTTTGTTATTAACTTATTGTTAAACAATTGTTGCTTTTGTGCGCCTTTTGAAATTGTTGCTTGCAGTTGCCAAAAATGTTAAATGCAATGTACCAGGGCTGGCGAATAGTACGGAACTGAACTGAATATTACGATTCTTGATTTTGACTATGTTTTGTGTAGCTAAAAATGTATGGACGAAAAGATAAACTATTGATTTAAGCTTTGCTAGCAACAACGAAATGAAACTATTTAAGCTTATTGTAAAACATTTTTTGTATTAACTGAAATCGATTGGGGCTGCATGAAAATCGACAGTCTATCGTTATCGATACAGTGCTTAAAAGCTGTTACGGTGATGCCACTTTTTGAAATTGTATAGAATAATAATCAAAATCAATTATATATTACATGTAATGCTTAGAATTCATTTTTAATTGTAATAATATTTATTACATCTAAATTTAATCATTTCATTTAATTTTACGTACTTAATAAGTTTACAAAATTATTTACACTTATCGATACTATTTTGCGATACTTGTAAGATTTTCAGACAGAGCTGCCATATCTGCTGTATTCCCGTCAAATCTGGCTTTTTGTATGTTTTCTGGCTTTTTTTTAACTCTGATATTTTCCAGCTTTTTTTTAATATTACCACATTTTGTATAAAATTTGAGAAAAAGTAGCGTCTGTGTAAAAATATTTTCCTATAAAATATGCTGGAAAATTTTAGAGAAAAATGCACCTCAATATAATGAAAACCACTTAGTCGAGTCGGATAATAATGGAAAAATATCAAAATCAAAGGAAGGTCAATCCTATCGACATGGGCGGTACTCGAATTCTTACCTCTTTTTTGGAGGGACAGTGTGCTATCCACTGGTCCACCGATGCCCCTATTGACAATACCAGTTGTTATTTATACAGATATATCTTAGAACATGGAAAACACTACTACAATTGAATTGCCTTAAAGTATATAGAAACCAGATTGGTACGAGAATATCGTAGAAAAATGAAGATGATGGCGACATCTTTGAGATAATCTTATAGAAATTTCTTAAAACAATTAAATCTGGCTTTTTTCAGCTTTTTCTCAAGAATTTTTCAGATTTATTTTTATTTTTCTTTCCGCCAAAAACAGTTTTTCTTCTGATAAAAAATTGGCAGCACTGGTGTCCGAGTATTTGCCTTTAGTCTAAGTACTTGTACAATAAGTTGCTATCGATAACGTGCAACGATTGTTCATTGTTGTCGAACATTTGAATAACGCACATCTCTAGACCACGGCAACGAGCACAACAATTTAAATGGCATCTGTGATAAACCTGAAACCGTGTCCACAAACCTCTTCCCCAACGGGATTGGGCTCACGCTATAGCTATATAGCGGAACAGGATCACTATCCACAAATCAGCATAAAGAATGAGCTGATCAGCACGAAGACACAACGCATATCGGTGGCCCAAAGCTTCATTCCGGTCGAGTCGGAGAGCGCCCTCAAGCGCATAACGCGCACATTTTTCGATGGCGGCTTTTGGGAGTCGCTGGAGGAGGCGCGCAGCGAAAAGACGCGCGAACAGATACCCTTCATAAGCAAAACAGCCGATCAAATCGTACAGCTGTTGGAACTATACAAGGCCCTGAAACTGCGAGCATTCCCACACACACAGGAGCTGAGCGCGGAGCGTATGGCACAATACACGGAGACCAGGTGGGAGCCCGATCCTCAGATTGATCTTAGGATTTGCTAACCTTTATTTTATAGAGACTGGATTGAGAGCCCGGTGCGTTGCATAGCCTGGCATAAGCATTTATTTAAACTAGCCGTTGCCGGCGTGGACGATGCGGTGCGCATTTATTTCAAGCAGACGGAGGCAGCCTTTTGCCCGGTGCTCAAGAGCCCGAATCAGAGTCAAATCACATGCATGGCCTGGCGTCCCTTGGCGGCCTTTGAACTGGTCATAGGGTGTCGCCAGGGCTTGTGCCTGTGGATTGTAGACAACAGTCAGCATTTGTCGCGTAACATCAATCCCACCAGCATATTTAAACAGTAAGCTTAATGCCAGCTATATTGGATATATAACTAATCCGCCACCTTACTCATAGTCCGGACAATTTGCCCATCACATCACTGGACTGGAACAAGGAGGGCACCATGCTGGCCACCACCAGCATAGGCGATCGTTCCGTGCTCATTTGGGAACCGGACAGCGGCGAGATGCAACCACTGCGTCGTCTGGGTCCACCGGGTGCCTTGCTCAAATGGTCGCCGGGCAGCGAGTGGATCTTTGCCAGCACCGTGGATCGCGTATTTCGCGTCTGGCACTGCGAAAAGAGCTGGACAACGGATCGCTGGGTCTGCAATGGTGGACATGTGCAAGCCGCCTGCTGGTCACCTTGCGGCAAATTTCTACTCTTTGTGGGCACCGCAGAGCCCATTTTATATCGCCTGCAGTTTGTGGAGTTACATCTAAGTAAGTGTGTGTGGGTGTAGCCAAGCCTTATGGACCCAGGCCTTTGATTCCAACTGTGCTTGCTCTTGCCTTTGTAGTCTAAGCAGAGCACATATAGCTTGAGTCCAAGATTAAAGGTGGTATGCAGCAGGTAGACGGATGTGGAAGCCAACATGTCGTCTGTATAATGCTACCTACATTTATTGCTAAAGCTAGACCAGGGTCTAGTATAACATATTATTATTATTCTTAGAAAACCTATTTAAAAATATACTTATAGATTTCTCCTTTTTTAACAGAAAATACCGATGATAAGGAGGTGGTGCCAGTTGCCGATTTGAATGCCTGCATGAAGGACGACAGTAAATCGCTGCTGGGCGGACCTGCACAGCAATTGGCATGGGATCCACTGGGCAAATATGTTGTCATCACGTTTAAGTCCACCAATTACATAGCCATCTTTCGCACACATATTCAAAAATACGATCTACAAGTATCGGGTGGATATTATTTGGGTGGCGAGACGCCAGCCGAATATCCCAGCTATATATGCTTCCAGCCCTTGAATCGGGATAATGATAGAACTGTGCTGACCATTGGCTGGTCAACGGGGCGCATACAATTCTATGCTTTGGATTAGAGATATGCAGAAACAAGATATTGATTTGATTTGATTTAATTTTATATTTATTTGGTTTATATAAGCGTTAATAAAGGTACACAAATACACACACAAACACGGGTTGGAAATGAAGAAATTAAGTTTTAAGAACTGTTATCATTTAATCTTGTGCTGTATACACTTTTTTAAGATTACAAACTACAAGTCTTGCTTTCTAAGTGGGTTCAAAAGTAATTGACAAAGCGCGGAAAATTAGTTTCCAGTGGGAAATTGTGGGCTGGATTTTGCGTTCTTTACAGTAACAGTACCAGTAACAGATCAAATGTGATTGTGTGCTTGTTCGGATTGATATATAGCATACATATTGTATTATATATATATTTATAAACAATAAATATAAACATAAAAATATAACGATTTGCATAAATGCAAAATATATGCATATATGTATATATATATATATATATATATACAGTTACAAATAGATATATATATTCATATATATATGCAGGTTTAACAGAACAAATAATAAAAAATTCTCAACATTTATCAAACATAATAAGGAGAGACTACGCGCTCAGTTCTAAGGCGTAGACCGGATCACACTTGGCTACAATACTACAATTTATAATCTGTTCTTTTCTTTTCCAACGTTTCAAGGTTCAGATCAAAGATGTGGCATTCCACTTGGTCCACAGTGACAAATCGACTTTCTCTTTAGATTAAATATCGCCATAGAAATAACCCAAGGCCTGGGCAGCGCGCACACGAACCGCGGACTGTTCATCCTTCAGCAACATGGAGATTTTACCCGCAACTGATTCGGTTTGTAGATTACGTTCGCTTAGGAAATTGTGCAAAATACCTGAAAGAGAATCAAAATTATTATTAAATATAGTATTAGGTATAATAAAGTATATATATTCTTAATCACGATCAATACCCAAGTCGATTTAGCCCTGCCCGTCTGTCCGTTTGAGCACGCCAATCTTAAAGACTCTAATAGCTTCCCAAGAACATCGGTGTATACCATATGCAGGTGAATTATATTTTAAATTATGGATGCCACGCCCCTTCGCCCCTTTATCGTTTTTCGATAAAATGGATAACTTTAGCATTTATAGATCTAACGATTACAATTTTGGTATATAGGGTAATGGATAGAAACTGCAGAAGGGAATTCCCAACATTTTGATACACCTTTCCATTTTCCCAGAAAGTGACGAAATGTATCTAGGAGCCACAACTTATTTGCTAACGTCATGAAATTTGGTATGTAGGTGCTCATGGACTATATGCAAATGTGGCATCAAAAATTGTTTTCCAATCTAATCTGGTACCCCCCTAAAATTTAATAAGTGCTAATTAACTCTACAATATATATCATAATGATTTACATTTAAAAAAATATATAAAGGAATATGTCGTAAAGCAACTCTGATAATTTCAGAACGATCGGATCATAAGCACTGAAGTTATAAGGCGTTGAAGTTGGCTCAAAACGGTAAACGTTAAAAAAGGCAATCGGATCATAAGCATAAAGATATTCGCCGACTTCAGCCCATGCTGCTTAACTGTAGACGTAAGTCTGTCTGTATAACGCTATTAAGCAATTCTGACTGTTGGGATTAGGGTATCTCGCAGTCGAGCACACTCGACTGGGGCTTTCTTATTGTTTACTTTGGGTAAGAATTAGACATACCGATTACAATGGCTGCACTGCCACGCACCTCAGGCCACTGGCTGCGCAACTTGGGCATGCAGGAGTCTATGAAGTCCTGTATATGATCAGTCAATTCCAGGGCCTGTGTGGGAGAAGAAGAAACTTGGTTTAGTGGCTAGAGATTCGTATGAGCCCACCGTACTCACAATGACTTTAACAAATTCCACCACAAAACTATTATAATTAAAGGTCTGCTGATGGTTATAGTTATGATGGTGATGCGTTGGTGTATCCAACTCGTTGCAGAGGTACTGCTCCGCCATCTCGTTGACGCGCACCACGCGGAGTAGCGCGCAGACGCTACGCAAGGTGCCTTTGCAGGCGTTGGCAATGGTCAGATCGCTCTCGCTGAGATGCAGCAGGAGCGGAAACAAGTTGGCCAGGAGCTGTTCGCGCAGCGCCTCCATCGAGGACGTGGGTGAGCTGTGGCCGTCATCGTGCTTGTCGGCGCACAGATCACCAAATAGTATAATGGCTGCCTCGCGCATCTCTGTCGAATAGTTGCCAAAGAAGGGTCGAATGCGTATGGCCAGTGAGACATGGAAGGGTTCCACGCGATCGCTGGGCATGGCCTGCAGTATGCGCGACAGACCACGCATGCTCTCCAACGGTATGTTTATGAGGCAATCCACGACGGTGTCATCCACACCCTTGAGCAACGCCTGTATGGCCAGTTCGGCGTAGCGTGGCGCCTCGTGTTCGCCCAGTTGACCCACATAGCCCATGCCCTGCAGGCTAAGACCACGCACCACAGCATTCGGATCACTTAGTGCAGCACCCAGGTGCAACATAATGGTGCTGGCCAGCTCACCGCTAGGCTTGAGCGGCACCAGACGTGAAAAAAGTCCCACGGCAGCCACACGTTGTCCATCATGGGGTGAGGCCACATATTTGCTCAAAGCGTTCACCAGCTGACGCATTGCAGCGCTGCCCAGCTGCAGTTGGTTGGACAGGCCAATGGCCATGGGTGTCAGGAGCTCAATGTAGCTATGCCAGTCGGTGCTGTTGGCCAATTGTGTGTTCACCGTGAGCACTGTGGCAATCTGTTCCATTTCGAGGTTGTTCAGGAAGGCCTGGAATGTCTCCAATGCAATTTGGCATGGATTCATTTTGATCAAGTCCTTGTTGGACACAATGCCAAATTTACTAGACGATTTACTCGGTTGACTAGGACTGCTGACGGCTGTGCTGACACTGCCCACCGGCATGGGTGCAGCCAGATTGGTATAGCTGGACAGCGAGGTCAACAGCATGCTGAACATGTCGGCAAATCTGGACTCCAGTTGCTGCAATATAAGAACCATGAAATGGCATATTTGGATATATATCAAAAGTCTGACTCACATCGTGTATATCCTTGCAGGGCAGCATTTCGTGCAGGGCACAGAATATGGCGAATGGCGGCACACTGGCCAAACGCTGACGATCCGAGGCGCCGCCATTGCTGCCATCCTGCGAGTCATGCAGACAGGCGCCACTCAGCAGCTGCAGAAAATTGTCCAACATAATTCCGGTGAGTTCGGGATCATTGCAGACGAGATGCCAGTATTCCACAAGATGCTCATCATAGGGCAACGGCTGTTGCAACATCTCGGCACAAACGAGCTTGGGATGATGCTTGGTCAGGGCCACCAAGGCCTTGAGCACACCAGACTTGGCTCGCGGCACATCGCAGATTTGTAGGGCCGCAAGGCTATCCTTGACCAGATCGGGTATGGCATGGAATAGCTCAGAACCCTTTTGTTGGATGAAAAATTTGAGTACGACGCTGGCGCCGATGGTGGAGCTTTGCTCCGGATCACGCAGTGATTGCAAAAGGGTTTTACTGAAACGAGAGATGAGTACAAGGAGAAGATTTAGAAGGGTTTGGACTTGATTTAAGTGAGAGAGTTGAGAGCTTTGTCTAAGAAGGTGTCGGTAGTGGTTGCATCGCTCTGGGTTTGTTTTATTTTGGTCAAATCTCAAGTTCGATTTGCCCCAAATACTATACAGTTCTTTGGTTCGATTCTATACAGAAAGAGATGGGTTGGGTTGTATTCGCTTAAGATTGATTCGAAGAATTACCAGTTTTAAGATTCTATCTATTCTTAGGGTCTATCAATTAATGAGTGTGTTGTTACCAGGTCGAGGGTACAATTTCAATTTTTTATTGGCGGGTTTCCCTAACTAGTCTAAGGAAAAATGTGTTTAAGTCGGGGCTTCCATAGAATTCGTCTTCGGTTTCTTCCACAGTCAACCAAGAACCTAGTTCGGGAATAAACTATATTCTATGAGAAGAGTTGGGTTTATCAATAGTCCAAACTTTAAGTTTTTTAAAAGCAGAAATTCAGAAACATTATACAGATTAGAAGAGTAAGCATAATAGAAGATACATGCATCTCTTTCTAAGATTAACGAAATGAGCTTCTTAAAAATTAGGAATCTGTAAAGAACTACTGAAAATTAGGCGAATCAAATTAGGTTTATGACCAAGAAAACCTTTATATCAAAAAAAAATTTCCTAAAAAAGGAAAGTTGAGTTTTTCCCATGATTAGATCACAGACATCCCAGAGTCTTACCTTACCCGAAACTCAAACTTATCTGATCTCAGTTTTGAAAAAGAGTAATACCCGTTCGATGATCGGTTTCGAGTACTCCGTAATGATGGTAATCTACCCCTGACTCAATGAATCGAACCCTCTTAATAGATTGTCTTAATAGATCCGTTTCGCCTCTCTGATTTGCACCCGATTGACTTCTTATTTGTTCCATTTTATCCGCAAAAACTCACCAGAATTGCAAATATTGAAAACTTGAGATGCGTTGCGCTATAATTTTGGCAATATCTCCAGCCAGATTATAGATCTGTTTGGGTTCATCGGTTATGATGTGCTCCTTAATCGATTCTATCTCCTTTAGCCACTCGGCGCTGCTATCAATGCTGGCTATGGTCAGCGTCTCGTAGATACAGGCGATTTCCAGAGTCTTTTGCAATATGTCCACGGAGACCTGACGCACCGTGCCATTGGAATCGATGCAACGTGGCACAATCTTGCCCAGCATTTGGCCAGTTTGATTGAATTTCGAAGGCGCTTCGCAACCGCCGATTTTCATGGACTTGATGTACACTTCCAGGGTATTGTTAAGCACATGGCTAGCACAGATGCGCACCTCGGAGTTCTTGTCACGCATCCAGCACTCGAGTATGCCAATGATAAGATCCAGCGTCGAGGGAGACGGATCTAGTTCTACTATGACACGCACGAGTGCATTCAGCTGTGGCAGAGATTCGTTCAAGTGCTTGGCCAGAAAACTGTTGTGCTCATCCTCCTCCTGGGACTCGAATTTCATTTTCAACTGTTTGGCGCAGCCGAAGAAGTTTTTACAGGCAATTTCAAAGATGATGCTGCCATCCACCGACTCGGAGTTCTCAGTGCCACCTAGGAGAAGGGATTAGTTAGGAGTATTTGAAAAGGATGTGAAGCATTGTGCCTTACCAATGCGTATAAAGTCAGTGCCAAGTTTCAAAATAGTGGGCAGCAGAGGCAGATCGTTGAAGGGCGATTCAATGGGTATATTAAAGACTGATTCCATGATTTGCTTGCGATGCTTGAGCGGCGCGGGCAACTGCTCTTTGGTCACAATCAATTGATGGCAAATACTAAGAAGCGTTTGCAATATGGCCGACATAATGGTCTGATCCTTATGCCCGGACAATTGCATGATTAAGAAGTTCAGCATGGTGTCATCCAGATGCTGCAACGATTGCAATGGATCCGCTTCATCCATGATGTGTCCAAATGCCTTGACCACCAGCAGATTGCTCTTATAGTTCTCCAGCTCCTTGTGTGTGTCCTTGATGAAATGCAAATTGCTAAAGAAACCGGTTGAATGCTTCCTTCCGCCCATTTGGGCCAACTCCAACAACTTCTTGATGACATGCGATAAATGCTGCCGGGCGATGTAGCCCAAGGCGCGGGCACAGGGCTCGATGCGACGCTCGTAGTCCGCATGCTTGACATGCTTGTCGAGTCGCTCCTGACGTGCTGTGGTCACAATCAGATCGATTTTAGTGTGTATACATGCTACATCGGTGACCTGGTACAATGTCCAGGCCACGGATTGCAGCAACATGCCACGCTCGGCACTCAGGTCCTGGAGCTGCCACTCCGAGTGTGGCAATTGCATGGGATACAGATACATCTGATCCGCCAATTTGATGGCCAAACGCAAAGCGAACTTCTCATCGCGTGTCGATAGATATTCATTCGTTTCCAATATGAACTCCTGGAGCTGTTGTAGATACGCCTGCGGCTTATTGATGTGCAGTAAAATATCAGGAATGCGACGCTCCCAGACTTCATCTAGAGCTGGATTTAATTGCGGATGATAATACTTGAGAAAGCTGAGTATATTTGCGGAGCGTTTGATAGACAACTGATTGCCCAACAGCGCCAGGCAACGGGCATAAATGCTCTCCGCGCTGGGCACAATGACTTTGCCGCGCTTTACGGTGGAGTGGCGGTCGTCGGGTGAAGCGGCGCCTTCTGCACCTCCTCCTCCAGCTGCAGCGGCTGGTGTTGCTGGGCTTTGTTCATCATCGCTGGCAATTTCATATTCAATATGCGGGGATTTGGCAAAGAGGCTAGCCAAGCACTTGGCCAAATTGCCGCAGATATCCGTATAATCCAAAAGCAGAAAGTAATTAAGTAATTCACGCTTCAGCAGCTCATCCAAAGTGCCCACCGTGGAGGCGAGCATGAACAGGGTATTCTCACAGCTCAGCACCAGGGTGGCATGCTCCTCCAAGGTGCCATGCTCCTGACTAATCTTACTATATTTACAACTATGTCGCACCACGAACCAGACAAACTCCTTATCCCGAATCAGACCTTTCTGTGCCAAAGCCACAATCGTCTTCAACAGGGTGAGCTTCATCTTGACACTGCGCTCCGCGTGTATCAATTGCTTCAGGCAGTCGATCAAGGAGTGCAGACGACTCTCGATGTGCACGGCGCAGGTGTTCAGCAAGTGGGTCAATATCAACAGGGATTTAATGCGTTCCCTCTCGCTGTTGTTGCGCAAATGGATGAGGAGCGTGTCCATGATTTTGGTGGCATAATTACTGGCCAGCAGATGGAAGCAACGCAACACCTCGTAGTGACCCTTAACCGTTTGTGGTTTCTCATAATCCGGATAGACACAGACCAGGTCAAACAGCTGCGTGATCAGTGCATCAATCACGGCATCCAGGACCTGTGCATGGAGCTGCAGATTCGTCTTGAGCACCGAGCAAAGGAATTGGGTCACCGCATTACGATCTATGCTGCGCCGGTAGAGTGCCAGGATCTGTGGTATCAGACGCGGCGCCTGATCCATAATGCGATCCTGCGGCAACAAGGGATACATGCTCGACAATGCATTCAGTATTTCCATGCACACCTTGGGCTCACGTGAGTGCAACCATTGATTGAAGAGCACATCGTAGGCCACACATATTTCCGTGGCGCAATTGGCAGACGCCTTCGCTTCGCCATCTGGTGTATTGGTGCCGTGCTCCAGCAACGCCTCACTAAAGCGTCCAATGGCATAGGCATAGGCCAGCTTGACGTGATCCTGCTTAATGCCACCCAAGTGTGGCAGACAGCGTGACAAGATGCTCTTAATGTGCGGTACCAAGCCGCCGGTATTGGCCAATGCCAGCTGGCCGAGGCACTGCATCAGCATAAAATGTGGCGCATTGCCTGTGGGCCCAGCATGCTTCTCCAGCGATTCAATGACCAGATTACAATCATCGCCACTTCCAATGGCTACAAGTATTTGCAGTGCAGGATTCTGTATCAATGGCACATGCTGATCCACGCTGCGCGTCAGCTCCTCCAGGGCCAGATTGATGAGTTTCTCATTGGCAGCTGTGGGCAGCGCGGTCTCCGAACTGACCACACGATGAATGCAACTGGCAAAAGCAAGAGATTGGGATTAGTTTCAGGTTTTGAAGACTTGCCATAGGATGCACTTACTCCAACAGCATGGCTACGCTTTGTTCGCTTAATTTGGGGTTTTTGGCGCGATATTCAGTCAATATGCCTGTGGCCTTTTGGGGATGCGTTTCCAGTATTTTCACAATTGCCTGCTGCATGGCCAGACGCACCTGCTCATCCTTATCCATGAGACCATCAAATATGTTGTTCATAACGCCTGATTAAAGAGAAGATTTGTTGATTAATAGTGAATTTAAGGTGAATCTTGCGGAGCTAAGTATATAAGATATAGTAATAAGATTTCGAAACAATTGGGGGAGGGATATCATAGGCTCATAGTGGATTATATGTATAGTGTTGGCCCCCAAAGGTTTAGGTTGGAACAAAGGTTTAGCTTTAGCACGAGTCTTGGGCTTGGCTGTCAAAATCGATTAAAATCAGGCATAAAAATGAATATAATTTCCTTGTTTATAGATCGATAATTCTAAAATTTGGTAGATTATTATATAAGAAAGAAATATACGTGCATTAAAAATGTCATTTAGAATAACTTCAAAACAAATGAAATATGGACTAATCCGATTTTCAGTCACTACCACCGATGCAGTCAATTCTATAGCCAAAGAAAGCTATTTATACATACAAAATTTTGTAGTTTGATGGATAAAATGTTTAAGGCTATATTACTACGGAACGGATTGTGTAAAACAATCAGCTGATTAAACAGTAACATTTTAGGCGACAAATTTTGCAAAAACAGTTGGCAACTCGTGAAAAAGTTAATTTAGCTAACATATGAGTTATATAAAAAAGTTAAAAACGATGTAGAAATTTGTAAAAAACTTTGTGAGGCAAGTTCAGGAGGGATTAGTTCGATACAGTTCTGGAAATAAGGAATATTTCAAAAGCTAATGAAATTTAGAATCTAGGGAAGAAAAGAATCAAATATAAACAAAACTGAGGTCCAGTTTGAAATACGAAACTCAGAAAGATTGCGCCTGATCCCCAAAATTATTCTATCCGCCCTTCATAGAACGTTTGGAATAGCATAAAGGGACAGCATTTTTATACAAAATTGGAATTTTCCGACGAAGAGCGCTTATTTCAGAAGGGCTTAACCCAATCTATTTTTTTTCTTCCGGATCGCCTTGACGATAACTTTTCAATTCTTCGTTCAATACTATTTTCTCCGAAAATAATATAATTGAACACTATTTTACCATCTATTATCTAAAATGTCCCCGTTTACTTTGGTCTAAAACTTGTCAAACATAACTTTAAGCTCTCAAATAATTGAAATGCAATGAAGTTTGATTGGATTACGATTGTATTTCATATGGCTTCCAATACCTTATATGCAACGAGGGTGGTTACGGCTAGCGAATATTTTTGATGTTATCTTTCGAGAGTCGCGAAACCTTATAAAGTTTGATATTTCAAGTAGAGCAACACAATGACAATTATTGCTTCGTTTGTGGGCCAGAAAGATCCAAACAAATTGCGCAACTTGTCGATTTCAATAGCTTCAATTGAATGAGGTCCGGGTTCAAGCGATACGAAAAAGGTTCTTAAAAAGTCTAATGGGAAGGCATATGGGAGACACGTTGAACACGTCAGTCGCAAAATATTTACTAAATATTGATTGAATGATTGTAAACTAAAAGACCTGATTGGAGGGCATTTCATGACATACAAAAGGTCAAAAGTATTATGACTATATATGATAAATTGGGGGCCTCGGTGGTCTAGTTGATAGCGCACTGGCCCGCCAAACAAAGAGGTGCGAGTTCGAGTCCCACTCATGCCTTTAGGCATGACCCTCCTAGAAACTAGATCTTCACTGAAGGAAGCAGAAATAGTGCAAAATAGGGCTTCAGGTTTTGACCCGAAAGGGTTATTATGGCCATATAATAATAATGATAAATGATATGGCGGTATATTAATCCAAATACTACATTTCTGGGTTTAGGGTATAGATTTAGGACAAAAAACACGGAGACCAGATAAATATTAAAAAAATTGATTAGTTTTAGGCACCTTTTGATGACGATTAATCGATTTATCAAAGTCCTGATTTTTATAGTTTTTTGTGGGGAAACTTTGTAAACTGAATGGTTCGATCTGCATGCGATACATAATGGACAATACAGCACTTTGAGGCCTTTAGCTCAATTATAGTCATTGTCTATGCGATTTATCGATAAAAGTTTTTAGGGAAAAATATGGATAGTTTAAGAAATTTGGTTTGGGAAAGAACAATGAAGTTTTGAGACTGAAACTTATAATACATATTTACATAGCAAGTCGAATGGAAATATTCTATTAGCGATACTCATTATAAATACTAAATAGTAGGTTCAGATAGGAGTTTTCAGTCTGTCACATGATGTTAAAGGTGTTTCAAAGAGAGAGGCAACACCTCATTTTATTTATATGGTAGCTAAGGCCGCCTTCAGTGAAGGAAGCAGTAATAAAGAAATATAGTGCATCATAATAATAATAATAAGGCCTCGTCAACGTAGCCCCGAATCGATCTACCCCTACTAAATTATCTATGTTTGTGGCATGTGTTATTTTATGGTCTATATACCATATATAGTAAATATGTGAAAATGCCTGCATATATGATATAATAATAACATTTTTCCGCCAGCACTACGAGTTTTATATAGAATATTTTTTTTCTTTTTGTGTGCTCGAACTAGCAAATACTTTTATCCAAATTTAGATAATTGCTATCAGCTGGCTTAAAGAAGCGAAGTCTGAACAAGACTGGAAGGGCAGATGGGTAGATGGGTGGATGGGTAGATGGCGCATGCCAGAAGCTTCTAATCTTTAGCTATAAATGTAGTATAATAAAATGTGGGAGGAGGTTACAGTTTAGCATTGAATACTGCGACTCGATGGATGGATGGGTGGACGGATGAGTGACGGCCTTTCATAAGGGCTCAAGCTCAATGTTGCCTCTCTGAGTACCCGCAATTATAATGGGGCCCCATAAAAATAGCTCAATCAACAGGTCATACACACATACACACATACACACACGCATACACAAAGAGTTACAGACTGTTACAGGGTTGACTGGCTTTTAGCATAGCCGTAACCCCCGGGCTTAATGCGTAGTTACATTTATAGACTGGGTCAAAGGCAGGACACAGACTTTTGGCGCCCTGGGGTCCTCCTATATAAAAGGCTGATTAAAAGCGACATTATATATATATATATATATGTATGTGTGTGTGTATGAGTGTGTTTTTGTTTGAATTTTGTTGTTGACGCTGATAAAAAAGCAGCACAAAACGCCCAGACCGAGAGGGAGAAATAATAGAAGGTGTCAACAACAGGTACCAATGGCTATGGCAATGACAGCAGCCTTGGACTGGATTGGATTGGAATGATATGGAAAAGATATGGAAATTAATGGAAAAATGTGACAAGGACTCAGCACCACCCTGTGAATTGACATAAGGAAAATAATGAGTATAATTGGGGAAATTTTTCAACACAATTGTGTTCAGATGATGGGCGTATTTACATTGGGAGACAGTTGCAAATGGAACTTGGGTGTAATTTAAATCCCTTTCGGTAAAATTTACCGGGGTAAACGGAAAATCCTTAAACTCTTGTTCATGCAGATTTTCATCTTTCTGTCAAATTTGATGATTCTACCTTAATAATTAAAATAATCGAAGTACAGGTGAAATTGTACAGGTAATTGAAATTCTAATCTGCATATGCTTCAAAGGAAGTTCTAGTCGGAAGCTGTTTCTACTGTTTCTAATTGTAAGATCAGTATGAAATATATATCACAACAACTCAAATTGAGCTAGCTGAGTGACGGCTCATAATGTTTTGGGCTTGTCGAATTCCTTAACTTTTTAAGAATTTCCTTACAATACTTCTACATATTTTGCAGAATGTGATGAATTCGATCCAAACTAGTTTAATAGATATATTTACTTCGTGTTGAAGTTTGTAATCCATAAAAGGATGCATTCTCCCAAAAAGTTACCTACAGAATGTTCAGGAGGAAAAGGTTATTGATTGTCCGTCTGATGTAAACTAGTTCCTAAATTTTTGAACTATCGTCGTGAAATTTGGCACATAATCTTCTTTTGAAAGAGCACTGCACATTTGTCGGAACCGGCCGGTTCGAACATACAACTGAAAGTCGGGTGCGGCCATACTTTTATGACTGGAATTCTTATATAGCCATTGTTTTCTGCATTGTCTATCAATCCACAAAATTTCAGATAGATCGTTCTATAAGCACGGAAAAAATATATAATTTAATTAAACTTGGAGCAGATGACTAAGTTATTCAGAAAAATCGTTGTATTTGAAATTAGGATGATTACATAGGTCTGTCGTATTGTGAGTTTCAACAAAATGTTTCTACCCTTTTTAAAGTTTTCTAACTTTTATATTATTTACTTAGTTCTTAGTTTGTTCCGATGAAAGCATTATAAGAAAGAACATGACATATCATGTTATTGTTTGGGATAAAATTTTGAATTCTATTTTACACGCTAATCCAAACATCCAGCGATGCGAAGCACTCTGAGTCATAAAATTATTAGATTATAATTTATAAAAAAATAATAATTTGTAAACTTGGAATACGTATTCATATATGAAAGTAAAAAAATAATTGAGCTAAATTTCTCTCTCTCTCCCTGGAAAAAAGCAAGCTTTAGTGTAGACAACTCTACTACGAGATACCCTGTACTGACTTAATTTTAAGGCCGAAAACCAACCCCAGCTTATTTTTTTAGGTCGAAAACTGCAACTGTAGTCATTCTTTTGTTTGCCAGGGGCGTAGGGGGTGCGGTTAGCGAACGTCTTATGTCATATTTATAATACTTATGCATCCGGTATAAAATTTGGGGTTTCTAGATTTACCAATGTGATTGATAAAAGGTTTTCAACGATTTACAAGTGAGAATAAGTATGCAATAAAAATTGAAAATATACCTGATCTACGTGTATTATGCACGCATCTAAATACCAAATTTGATGTCTCTATCTCTTATGGTCTCTGAGATCGATGTATGCCACGGGAGAGATGAACATAGTTTTATCGATTTGATTGTTGAACAAGAATATATATGCTTTAAAGTAGATGCCTAGATTAATTAGGGAATTCGGTGAACCAGTGCAGAGCGCACTGTCCTGCCAAACAAGAGCTTGTGGGTTCGAGTTCCGCACATGTCGATAGGCAAGACACCCCTAGAAAAACTAGGAGGAAGGAAGGAAGATAAGCGCTTCAGGCTGTGACCCGATAGGGTTATTATAGCCATATAATGACAATAATAATAATAGTAGATGCCTACTGCTGCCTGTTATATACTTTTGCAAAGAGTACAGGGTATAAAAATTTATAAAATGGGGGATTCCCGCTAAGCTAAGCAGCCGCTATTTGTCAGTTAAATGAATATTTCTAGAAAAATTAGCGGGGCATATCATAAAGCAGAGCTGAAAGAAGCTAAAATTTTTGTTATTAAACTATGAAATTGGTAACTTTAGTCAAGGAGGGAAACTAGTGGCGCCACCTGCTGCTATGATACCATGCATGGCATGCATATATTTACATATGACCAAACAAGTAGGTATATATATAATAATTTGCATGCACACACACACACACACACACACACACACACGATGAGGGCTGATGTGTGTCATAAACGAAATACACCAATGGAGGTGATTAAAAAGTGTTTTTTTTTTTGTATGGTGAACATGGAGAAGAAAAGAGGAGGAAACTGTGATTTCGGTACCTTCCAGTATGGGCGGTTTGTCGGCAGCGGCGGGGGCGGCGTTTGGCGTTGCAGCTGCAGCCGCGGATGGTCCGCCCGCCGGACTGCGCTGGCGTTGATCCATCTTCTTGGTGGAGCTGCGGGTTCTCTTCCACTTCTCCAGCTTGGCCGAGATGCGACTGGTCTAATTGGACCAACTTCAGTTCCAGTTCCAATTCCAATTCCAGTTATTGTTTTTGTTTCGATTTGCTTTGTTTTTGTTTGTTGTTTGCTGTTTTTCCTCTTGACGTATTTCACAATTGGCCTCTGCCTCGGCCTCAGCCGCGAGCAACAAGTTTGATGTTTCTCAATTGGCAAAAAAAAAGAAGATAACAAAAAAACAACAAAAACACAAGGGGAAGACGCAGCAGACGCAGAGACAAACGGCAGAAAGGCTTCTCTGCGAGGCTTCTGCTCTCCGCGCGACACACTTGATTAATAAACAAACGCCCTGCGAAATGCGAGCACTTGGCCCAATGACAGCAACAACAACAGCGGCGGAAAAAAATTTAAAAAACTTATTGTTTTTGTGGTCGATTTTGTCGTTGAACCGCTGCTCGGCGCGCACACGAACTGCGTTGCGTTGCGCTGGGCTGCGTGTTTGTGTGCGTGTTCCGTCCGTTGGAGCGTGACGTTGGCATGAATCAGACGCTGGCTGAGCTGTGACTGCCGCGACACACGCGCATTCGATATTTTTATTTATAATCAACACTCGAGTGGCAAATAAAGCTCGGTGAATTGCATTTGTTTTGCGTTAGCTTTATGCAATTATGTTTGCTACGCGCGGGCAGCGCACAAGTCTGCTCTTGTTATTCTTATCGATATATCGATATGTCATATGCTGCATGTTATGGGCAACACTCTTACTACATTCCTAACAGCTGTTTCATACAAAATCAAAACAAACCAGCAAATGTGGCCAGATTGTTTCATTTACGCTATTATTTTCAAGCCAAAAATTGTATTTCATTTCAAAATCTTCCCAAAAGCTTATTGTAATTAATTAACTTGAGTTTGTTTGGTATTTCAATATTTTACTTTAATTTTTTTCAATATTTCAATAAATTATCACGCATTTATACAATACTTTTGATTTATGTCATATGCTACATATTATGGACAGCACTCTTACTACGTTCACAGCTGTTTCATACAAAATCAAAACAAAGCAACAAATGTGGCCAGATTGTTTCATTTACGCTACGCTATTATTATCAAACTCAGCAATATTTTCAAAATCTAAAACAAAACTTTCATTTCATTTCAAAATCTTGCCAAAAGCGTATTGTTATTAAAATACTTAAATTTCTTTGCACACGTGAATTACATAAATATCGATACCTTGCTTGGCTCACAACCGATATCAAATTATCGCGCGTTTATACAATACTTTCGATAATTATACTTGTGTTTAGAACGTAAGTGCACTTTTCTTATTGAATTTAGCGTTTTTGTTGCATAAACCTAAATTAAAACATCCTTTTTAGTGTCGTACAATGCGTTTGCTTGGCGTGGGCAACCGTGTAAGCGCATTGCGTGTGCGTTTCGAGGAGAAATTCACCATGCCGGAGCGCTTCAAAGGCACCGTGGTGGAGAAGTGGGCCAATTACTGGAAGGGCCTGTTGCGTGACTACACCGAGGTGGCGGTGGGCGTGATGAAGGAGTCCTATGCCAAACCCAAGCGGACGCTGGCCTACGGCACCGGCCTGATAGCGCTCTACCAGGCAGCCCAGAACAATCCGGATCAGGTGGCGTTTATGACCACGCTACGGAATTATACAAACCGCATGATTATGCTGCCGCCGGATCAACAAAATGCACAATCCGCCGAATATCTGATAATGCTGGAACGTGCGGTCAATCAGAAGAAACTGCGCCTGCTCTCCTTAGGAATTATAACGCTGCTCTGGGTGGACATGTACGACGAGGATGACTGCACCTATCCGGCCATATGTGAATACACCACGGTTGGCTATCTGAACTTCCATCAGCGGATCATCGATGTGGGCTTCTGGAACGAGTTCTGGCGGCTCAAGTGGATGATGCGCAACTATGATATCAACTATCTGTGATGGATGATCTTGTTCCGACAGTTAGATACGACTTTTCTTCATTTGTTACCTCTGCCTAGTTAATGTTTAATATATCATCGTAATAATGTTGTACAACTTCGAAAAAAAATATGTAGTGAAGGATTATCTTCGGCTCGCCGAAGATTTCATACTCTTTTCATAGTTATAGCGCCTAAATTTTAAGGCAATTTATGTGGCTGCTGTATGATATAGTGGTACGATTCCTATGAAATTTGATAGAGCTATAGATAGTAACGAATCATGGGAGTATTTGAACTTTCAGTCCAGTACTTTGGGAAACATGGGCAATACCGACTTTTGCTTATATGGCAGCTATATGATATAGTGGTCCGATCCGGTCGGTTCCGACAAAAGAAGGCCAAGTGCCAAATTTCATCATGGTAGGTCAAAAATGGATTGCAAGAATACAGACGGTTAGACAGACGGACATGGCTCGATCGATTTCTTTTGTCCGTTGTTTCGGACAAAATGAATATACTATTTTCTTCGAAAAAGAGTATAAAAAGTTCTAAAATACATAGTACAAAACATCTGGGGGTCATTTAAGAACCATTTGCTGGTTCCGCATACGATTTCTTTGGCTTAAAGTGCGCCTCCAGCAGCTCTGTGCATGCCTGAAGACCGGACAATTTGTTGATTTTGCCCTGGAAAGTGTTCTCCTTGCCGTTGCCTTTGCCCTCGAGCAGCAGGAGAAATTGTGGACCAAATTGCTCTATGAGCGCCGGATCACCGCGGAGCACCATGTGTCCCTTGGCGCTGTTGCCGGCTGCTATTCCCTCGGATACGGTTAAGAAATAGAATATATCCTCTGGTGCATTGCGTAAAAAGGTGTTGATGAAGTCCACCTCGATGCCATCGCGACGATGGAGTGCAAAGTATTTGGGACGTAGAGCCTTTGGCATGTTCTCCAGACGTTCCGCCTCAGCGTTGGCAAAGTCCTTGAGCAACAGCTGAAAGTATTTGCGTGTGGATTTGACATTCTGTTGCAGCTTTTGCACCAGGTCCAAGTGCTGCTGGGCGCCGCCTCTGTGGAAAGGGATTTGTTAACACCTGCCCAGGGGGGTAACTGATATACTCACTTGAGTGCCACGGTTAGCTGCTGCTCCCTTTGGTGCAACTCGCCCAGCTTGCGCAGCGCCCGCTCTCCTACTACGAAGTGCACCAGAACATTGGTCTTAACCTTCTCGGCGTACAGGAGCTTGACGCATTGGAGCTGGCTCAGATTTTGGACATGTGTGCCGCAACACATGTTGGATTCGATGCCCTCGATGGTTACGACACGTGCCAAACCCTCGTGATCCTTGGGCAGACCACGTGGCGCGCGTGCATCCTGAAACTCTAGCGCAACGGCAGGATCCACAAGCTGCACGCTGACCTGGCGTCCCTCACGTATAAGCTCATTCGCCTGTCGCTCTATCAGATCCAGAGATTCGCGACTTATCAGATGCGGCGTGCTCAGCTGTATGTAGGACTCGCTGCTGCCCAGCGACCAGGAGGTGGTGTCATATTTGAATTCCCGATCAAACAGTGCGGTTATCAAATGCTGCCCGGAATGTTGTTGCATGTGATCCAAACGACGTGCCCAATCCAAACGCATCTGCACCTCGGCGCCCTCCTCAAAGCTGGCAGTGGACTCCACAAAGTGCACCGCGGTGCTGCCCTTGCGCACCACACTGCGCACGGCATGGCCATTGATGGTGCCAAAGTCACAGGGCTGGCCACCGCCCTCGGGAAACAGTATGGTGTCCTCACAGACCACATTGAAGCCGCGCAAGGGACGTGTCTCGGCGCCACCATTGGCCTCATCGCAACAGTCCAATGTGGCATAGTCACAGGAGACGACAGTCGTTTGATACTGCAGCAGGAGAGGATTAGGGCTTGAGACTTGAGGCTTGGAGGGCGCAGCTTTGGTTTTAGTTATGTTACCTGCTTTAGGAAGCTATCCTCTTGACACTTGAAGACCATGTTGTAAACCTTTTACTATTCCGCTCGGGTTAATTATGAAATCTTTTTGGCAAACGTTGTAAAAGTCGCACAGTGCGCGCAACCGGGTCAACAGGAAGATATAAACAATACGTTAAACGACGTGACGGGCGCGCTTTTGCGTTAACGTTGCAAGTTGTGCGCTTAAATTGAGTTGATTTTTTGCGTTGCTTCGTTAAGTTGGCACTAACGTAACTTGACGTTTAATGCTTTATAGACGTGTTGGCAAATATTTGAAAGAGTTCTCTATATATTAATGTTGAATTAATATAAAAGCTAATATTTAATGTATTGAAATTCATAATTTGTCTCATAAATTGCTTACGTTTACAATTGGTAAGCTTACGTAGCAGTTGCATATGCCTTGCGTCGTTAAGTTTGTTGACGTAAAATGGAAACTTTTGTTAGAAAACAAATTAATTATTAAAATAATATATTAAATGTGCTTAGAGCATAAACAGAAAAATAATTTAAAAACTGTTACTATATTTTTTGAGAGCATAAAAATCTTTTGCTGTTTTGAATTTGAATTCATGCTTCGTTAAGTTTGCCGCTAAAATTTAAAACTGTTACATATGTGCACGTAAAACTAGCAGCAATTTGTTTATAAATAAAAAAGTATAAATATAAATAGCCTTTTTTGTCAGTCCACATTAAATTAAATTTCAAAATTTCTCATAAAAATCATGTGTTTTTATGATTGTTGAAAATCCGTTAGCTGGCCTTTGACCTATTTCGCTGCTGGCCATTTGACTGTTTAAACAAATCGTTTCATTCATGACAAAAACCGCGCACCTTTCCGCCCCCGCCCGATGTTAAGTGCTCTTCTAATTGGCGCTCTGTGCCCTGCGCCCTGCGTCGACTGCGCGCGCGCTCAATTGAGCAGCGGCAGCAGCAGCCATGGCGGAATAGCTTGTGGTGTGACTCGCCGCGGAGTACCAAATGGCGTAAGACAAAAACAACGTAATATACAAATATCGATAAATCGATAACAAATTTGCATGAGCAGCAGGCCAATGAAATATTGAAGGTAATTTTCACAGGAAATTTTGAAGTTTGTAATGCATTGAGGGAAGCGTCAGGGAGACCCAAGAGATGCCTTCAGAAAAGTTTTTTAAATAGTAGTTCGAGGGAAGGAGGTCTTCTAAACCTTCGGGGTTAGACGTTGTTGTCCAAAAGTTTGACCAGGCCAGGTGATTGACATGCGCATCTAATTTGACCCGATGCCTTCTACTGACCTTCAAATTTTCCTATACTATGGAAGCTGTTTGGCTTCTTTTAATATAAGAGGATGAGGCTGTGCCCCAAAGTTCAATCCCGTAAGTGCAGACTGGTCTTATGACAGTTTTGTGTAGGAGCAGCTAGTTTTTTCTGTATAATTTGCTTCTCCCATACAATAGGCGGGTCATTTTATGGTATTTCTAGAAGCTTTAGCTTTATGTAATGTTTTTTTTGGAGCTGTCGAGTTAAAAGTTTACACAAAGATTCTTCCTATCGTTCCCCCGAACTTCAGAAAAATTGGACTACTATCTGTTATGCAACTAAAAGTCATACTATCAGGTTTTTCATACGTTAAGATATTTATTGCTTTCAGCTACTATATACAACAATTTTAACCAAAACAACAGGGTGATTGTTTAAGGAAAGGAACGGATGGTATTATTCTATTTGGTAGGTTTGTGGGGTGAATTCTCTTGAGTCTCTTTCTTGAGCTTACTTCGTGGATGCGTCCCGCTCTAAAGAACCTTTCTGATGTTGTATCTTTGGTAATCCACCCTCAAGACATCGCAGATAAGATCTTGAATTAAGGACACTTTACATTTTATATAGTAGATAAGATCTTGAATTACATTTTAAATAGTCAGATTCGGGAGAAATATATATACATATATCAAATCAAATTCTTTTTCCCTCATCCAAAAACAGTTCCTTTTACCAAAGACTTTTTAAAATGAACTGTTTTGAGGAGGAAAAAAGAATTCGATTTCATAAAAGGACGCTATGAAATTGGTACCTGTTGGGGCACCTTGTATATGCGCCACATGACGGGAGCAGCATGCTGCGATTGCTCCTTCGCTCAACAGTTACTTGCCAACGTCCTGCAGCGACAGCAGCAGCACGGCACGGCGCTCCTCGACATCTCTTAACAGATATATACATATATACGGTTCAACACTAGGTTATACGTTATACATTCCGTTGATTAGCTTATCATATAGCTATATATATATATATGTCAATGTGTGTATATAGCTGGTACATAATAGTGTCTGTGTGTGTGTCTGGCGCTTTAGAGAGTTGAATGCCACTGGGAAGGTGTCCTGTCACCTGGCTGCTGGCACGTGCAGTGAAGCAAGTATTGTGTATGTAGAATGGTCGTCGTCCACTCCGCACAACCCCTCCCTTCCCCACCCCCTCGCGTCTGCTGCGATAAAATTTGCTTTTACGTTTTTCATAGTCCTTGCCGTACGTTACGTTATATAAGGACGAATTTGCGTGTGCGTTTCATATGCAAAAAGGGCAACAGCAGCGCGGCAGCAGCCCCAAAAAGTAGGCAACAAAAGCTGTTTTGATGCAATCAAAGAGGCCAGCCTAAAAGTGGGCAACACAAAAGGACACACCGCAATTTAGCGGCGGCACAGCTAAAATTTTAAAAAGTAATTAATTTGAAAATGCCTAAAAGCAAGCGATGGAACAGAAATGTGTACAAAAATTGAATAAATAAGAGCATAAAGCCTATTGGCAAATTTTGTTTATGTGCAAAATATTGAGTGCGCCTAAAAGCAGGCAACAAACTGGGGACAGTCTAAAAGTAGGCAACTCAAGTGAACACACGGCGATGTAGAGCTGGCAGAGCTATAAATAGGCAAAGTAATTAATATACAAATGACTGAAAACTTGAAATTAAACAAAAATGTGCTTAAATTATTAAATAAAACGAGTATAGAACTATTTTGTTTAAGTGAAAAATATAGTTTGCACTCAAAAGCAGGCAACAAATTTGTGTGAAATGCGTTTAAAGAATGTGCCAAAAAGTAGGCAACATATGTGGAAACGCAGCGATTTAGATGTGGCAGAGCTAAAAAATAGTTAAAATAATTAATTAGAACTGACCTTAAAGCAAAAATGTGCATAGAAATTGAACAAAAAATATATTATAACGTTTATGTGCAAAATATTGTGTTTGCTCAAATATAGACAACAAATTTGTAGATCTAGCCTAAAAGTAGGCAATGTTAAATATTGAAAAGGACTTTATTTGCATAATAAATCATAATTTATGAAAAAATTCTGTTAAATAATAAAGCATATAATCATATATATATATGTAAATAATGGCAACTTCAATTGACCTCAACTGGTCAGCATTGTAATATAGTTGCTTTTGCTCAAGGCAAAAATGTGGTGTGTGTGTGTGGGTTGTTCCCGAATGCACTTTCGCTACAAATGTGTGGGGGCGTGAGAGGTTGGAGCCATTAGTCAGATCTGATAGGAACTAATGCATAATGCCTGTCAAATGTTTATGGTGCTGGCAAACAGCCTGTGTAATTGAAATACTGTCAATTGTCATTATGATTGTGTGTGTGGCTTTTGTAGTAAATGTCCTTTGATTGATTTATGGCGAAGGAAGTTTTGTGTTGATTTTATGGCGTCGTCTCTAGGATATGTATATGTATGTGTGTAGGTGTAGGTGTAGGTGTGTGTGTGTGTGCGAAGGTGTATGTATGCATAGTCTGTTTGCAAGTTTATACAATATACATAAGCAATTATAACTGTTTGTATTTACTTGAACTGTTGCTATTTACGTAGTTAACACACGCACACACACACAGAGTCCTTAAATTAAACTCCATTTGCATTTGTTGTTGCAGCACAGAGAAAATGGCGTCAATTGTTCATTTAGGGTTAGCGCACAAAAGTATGCAATGCGAAAATGTCGCATGTTGAACTGTGGCCAGTTACGTGAACAAGCATAGCAGGCAGCTATAACACTCGCACTCGCTAACGCCAACGCTAAGAGCCAAAGCCAAAGCCAAAGCACTCGCATCACGCAACGCACCCTGCAAATATTAAACAATTATTAACAAATAATTAAAAGAAAAAAACAACTAATTAATTAAAAACACAACAAAATGGCGAATACAGCGCAACTGTTGCGTCGTCAAAGCTCACGCGATATTGTCCTCAAGAGTCAAAAAAGCATCGATCAATTGGAATTGCGCGTAAGTAGAAATCGTTCTACCCTTATATTGATTGATCCTTTATTCCCTTTGCAGGAGCTACGCGGTCGTCTGGTGCCCAAAGAGCATGGCGTCAGTCATCATCATCATACGTCGCTGCATCATCATCATCAGCCCATGTACGGGGCTACAAATCAGGGCTTCATGTCCGATGCCTTCGATGAATCTTCCGAATTGGAGCAGGAGCCGCCGTTTGGCTCCGACGCCAGCACCAGCAAAACCAAGGCCGAGCTAGCCGCCGTGGTTGAGCAGCAGCAGCAGCAGGATATCGTCGAGGGCGAAAAGGAGGGCGAGGAGCGCGAGAGCTGGGATAGCAAAATAATGTTCCTCTTGGCGACCATTGGGTGAGTTACGACTGGAGTCGTACCTGAACATTTCTTTACACACTGCACTACCGCTCTTCACCAACAGCTATACCTCAGTCAGATTCTTTAAAGCTTTCCATTAACTTCTTTAGGGATAGGAGGAAAATTCTTAATAAAAATTCTCCCAAATGTCTGGATTTACTTTTACATATTTTCTTTTCTTTTCTCAGAGTTCCTTTTTATCGATTGCATTAATCATTTTGGCAGCCTTGTTTTATCGATAACTGAAATCAGACAATAAGATTTATGTCGAAAAATAGACCTGGTTCTCCTACGTATAAACTTTATACATAAAGGCTAAGCCTACTCTATTTGGAACACTTAAAATATATATGATGATATAGTACTTCATTGGGGCTGTTCCGACAGATGCGCAGACGTATATCAAAAAGCACTGGGACTAGCCTTAATAGCTATAGATGTACGGAGGGGCGGGCCATTCTGGAAGTAACTTTTGGGGGTCTACGACGCTTTCTTCTACAGACTTCAGCACAAAAGAAAAATATAATACTTTCTTCGAGAAGGGTATAATAATGGATGTTGTTGAGGACTGGGAACGTCTTTCAAAGTATTTCCTTAACCTATGAGGAGTACAAAGGGCCTCATGATCAATTTGGAGAATGTATAATGCAATTAAAAATGCCAGCTTCGCTGATCTATTATAATTTTAAGGATAATTGTATCTACTCTAGAGGAAAGGGAACTGGGCTTTTAAAGGACTCAGCTTAAGGCCGCTAACATACCATTCCATTACCCTTCAGGAATAAGTGTTGGAATCTTATTTTATATGCTTTGGAAAGGTTTATGTTTGGGAACCAAGTTTTATGTATTCACATTGGACTTAATCTTATTTATAGTTTTCTTTATCAATTTATTCACCCACACCCGGTGGCTATTCAAAGATTCTCCTATATTTTACTTAAAGCTTCTTGTGCACTTGGCATCTCAGGGGATTCCCTCAAATCAAGTCCTTACTGTACCTATTGAGCTTCAGATCATCTAAAGTTTTTCCCAACTTTTCTTCCAGTTATGCCGTTGGCCTGGGCAACGTCTGGCGCTTTCCCTATTTGGCGCAGAAGAACGGCGGTGGCGCCTTTCTGGTGCCATATTTCATCATGCTCTGCATTCAGGGCATTCCGATCTTCTATCTGGAGCTGGCGATTGGCCAGCGTCTGCGCAAGGGCGCCATAGGGGTCTGGAGCCAGGTGTCGCCGTATCTGGGTGGCATTGGCATCTCCTCGGCGGTGGTCAGCTTCATTGTGGCGCTCTATTATAACACGATCATCGCCTGGTGCCTCATCTATTTGCTGCACAGCTTTGAGTCGCCGTTGCCGTGGGCGGAGTGCCCCACGCGTCTCTACAAGAACTTCACCTACGACCATGAGCCGGAATGCGAGGCCTCTTCGCCGACGCAGTTCTATTGGTATCGCACCACATTGCAGTGCTCGGAGAGCGTTGACATGCCGGAGAGTTTCAATTATCACATGGCCATTGCCCTGATTGTCTCCTGGTTTCTGGTGTACATCTGCATGGTGCAGGGCATCACATCGTCGGGCAAGATTGTCTATATGACAGCCATATTTCCCTATGTGGTGCTCATCATATTCTTCTTTCGTGGCATCACATTGAAAGGTGCCGCCGATGGTGTGGCTCATCTGTTCACGCCACGCTGGGAGACGCTGCTGGATCCGGTGGTCTGGCTGGAGGCTGGCACCCAGATCTTCTTCTCGCTCGGCTTGGCATTTGGAGGTTTGATCGCCTTCAGCTCCTACAATCCGGCCAATAACAATTGCTATAGAGATGCCATACTTGTCTCCCTGACCAACTGCGGCACCTCCATGTTTGCCGGCGTCGTGGTCTTTTCGGTCATCGGGTTTAAGGCAACGGCGACCTTTGACCGCTGCACCGTGGAGCGGAATGCACTCGTGGCACAGAATCACACGCATAACTTGCCCATCTGCGATCTGGAACAGGAGTTGGCCAATGTAAGTTGGAGGATTTATTCTTCAGAAGCCTGGTTTATTAACTCAGTTTCTGCCTTCCATAGAGCGCTTCAGGCACGGGTCTGGCCTTCATCATATTCACGGAGGCGATCAATCAATTTCCGGGCGCACAACTCTGGGCCGTGCTCTTCTTTCTGATGCTCTTCACGCTGGGCATAGACTCGCAATTTGGCACACTGGAGGGCGTGGTCACATCTTTGGTGGACATGAAGCTATTTCCCAATCTACCCAAGGAATGGATTGTTGGCGTAAGTTCCAGCCATAACATGGCTTGGAATGGACCTTCCTCCAAAACGAACTTCTTAATGTTGCTTTCCCTTTCAGGCTCTGTGCCTCTCCTGCTGCCTCATCTCCATGTGCTTTGCCAACGGCGCCGGCAGCTACATATTCCAGCTGATGGATAGCTTTGCTGGCAATTTTCCCCTGCTGATCATTGCGCTGTTCGAGTGCCTGGCCATCAGCTACATCTACGGGGTGCGTCGGTTCTCGGATGACATTGAAATGATGACGGGCTCACGGCCGGGCATCTATTGGATGTTCTGCTGGAAGTATTTGTCGCCCTGTGCCATGGTTACCATATTATTGGCATCATTCTATCAGCTGGTGACCGAGGGCAGCAGTTATCCCGCCTGGATTGCGGCAAAGGGTGCCACGGAGTCCATGGAGTGGCCACATTGGTGCATCATTATAGCCTTTGCACTGATACTTTCGTCGATATTGTGGATACCGTTGGTGGCCATATTGCGGTAGGTTTCTGGCTGATTTACTTAACAGCGCCATCTAGCATTCAAGTTTCTATAAGCAGCTCCATCTAGCGTTCAAAGCTTCAACGTTGAACTATTTCTTCTGATTTACTTGTAGTTTATGCGGCATTAAAGTGGTGGAAGATACAGATCCCGCCTGGTTTCCCGAAGCAGAGCTCAAGGAGGTGCACGGCATTGTGCCACATGAGCCCACTGAACTGGAGCGCAGCATTTTCTGCTTCAATATGGACGGCACGGAGGGCATGTGTTGCCCCAAATATGGCCTGCCCGAGAAATCACTTGAGGAGGAGGAGGAATAGATGGATGCGACGTCCATTCCACGCTCTCCGGACTCCGCAGTGGCTGCAGTCAAAACAGACAATAAATCATAGGAAACTAATACAACTTATTGTAAATATGGACAATAATTAAGCCACATCAAAACCGGATAAAATGGTAGAGAGCGATCTCAGCAGCAGCCTCGGCACTGACAACGTACTCCCGCCTCTTGCGCCCTCAACCAAGATGTATGTATGTATGTATATGTTCCCAAAGACTGCTCCAAACAACAACAACAACAACAAGAACAACAAGAACAATGTTAAATGTAGCTAAAACTTTGGATGACCAAAGATATTATACGCTTGCAGCTGGAAATTGGGATAAATATGAATAGACTATAGATGGGATCAGCGAGAGAGAGAGAAAGAGAGAGTAACCATATATAGAAAGAATTTCTATTGTTGTAAAATCATTTCTATATCAGTAACTATGGACTATAGTCAGCTGATTCCGCTTCGAATTTATTCATTTATTTCTTGTTTTTGAGGAACATGTTAAATGATCTATTATTCCACCAAATTCCATAAGGATCGTAACCGACTGTTAGTGGCACTGCAACTATAGGCTTCGATTCGGTCGGCTTGGAATTACTAGGTTTGACATTTGCTGGGATTTTATATTAATTTACCCTATTTTTCTTATCAGATGATGCCTCTATCCATCTATCTATCATTCGAAAGTTATATGTCAGTTTCATTCTTCTGGTTCAAAGTTTTCCTGGTATCCATAGCTCTGGCTTGACTTTGAAAAGCATGGAATCTATCCTAGACTCTATCTACTAATTGTTGGCAAAACTCTTTCCGTAAACCTCATCTATTGGCTTTGGCATTTCCCAGTCTTAGCTGCATGAGACACCAATTTGAGCTTCAACTCTTCGTCTTTAGTCACCGCTTTGATGTCGCTATAAAAAAACACTTTCTTTTTGACAATTTTATGATAATCAATAAATATTATATTATCTCACGCGCATTCCAGATAATCGAAACCATGACCTTGCCTCTGCGTCTTCGCTTTCTTTCGAACCGGCTCTACGCTTCAGTTTGGTTTAGATCTAAGGTGTGAATTACTGGACCTAAGATATGTCCACCATTTTGAATCCATGCAGAAACATAGTTTTATATCTGCAAGATTTTGTAACATATTCGAAAGGTCTTCTTAGCATTTTCACTTATTTCACTTTGAGCTGAACTAAACATCAAATTTTCCATGGAAATGTTAAGTCCTAAAATGGTATAGGGATTTATATGAACTTCCTAAGTTATGTCGGCGATATTTCTAACTTAAGTCTAAGTTTTCCTTTAAAATGTCAATAAATGTAGGGCCTATTTATCTTTACGTAAAATGGGGAGAACATTATGTGTCCATCAGTATTATTATTATATGGCCTTAACAACTCTATTGGGTCAAAGCCTGAAGCACTATTTTCCTTTATTTCTGCTTCCTTCACTGAAGAACTTTTTTTTACGTTGGTGGATTTCAAATCCTATGCCACAACCGAGTTTTTCTAAAAGGGTCAATCATGCCTATCGACATGAGCGAGACTCGAACTCGCACCTCTTGTTTGGCGGGACATTGCGCTATCCACTGGTCCAACGACGCCCATCAGTTTGGGTGGGATATTTTTGAAGTTATAAGATTACTACTATGAAGCCATTTATCGGGTTAAAGCTTGATTATAAGGAAAATACAGGTCATGCTCTAGGCATGAGTGGAGCTCGAGCCTACGATATCTTGTTTGGCGTACCCATCCACTGTTCCATTGTTTCTTATAGGTCAGAAGAACGGAATTGATCATATCAAATTGATCTCTTATGAATAATACAAGATATCAAAAAATAAGGATAAAATTAGGATATATATATATATATATAGATCTTTGCTTTACTTTTACGGTAAAGATCTTCACTTTCCTTAAATTTTACCAACTCCTTATAAGCTATAAAATATTTCCAACTTAGGGCCAAAAACCTTAAAGCTGTGCAACGTGTTTCGAAACACACCCAACATAACCCGATGATATAGTATTACGATTTGTGTAAAAATTTGTCAAACTTAAAGTCAAATATTTACAATGGTTTTTTTTAAAGGAAAAGCTTTTGCCTTACAGCAATAAATCAATCAATTGGGAAAATTGCATTTCCATGACAGTTCGGGTTGGTGAAAAACTCAAGCGTTACGTTTGATTTGCTTTAAAAAGTTGCTGTACCAAGTTTCAAGAGTTTTCAAGACCCGCTGGTTGGGTTAGTATGGAGTATGGAGTATGGCGTAGGGGCTATATGGGGGGAGTGGTCTATGGTCTATGGGGTATGGGGTATGGGGTATGGGGAATGGGGTATGGTTGGTCTATTTCGTAATAAAAGCAGCTGCAAGTGGTATAAACAAATAATATTATTAATAATAATAACAAGGAACCGCTATACAGCAATCGACAGAGAAATAACGGTGAACTCAGCGTTTCAGCAACAAAAACAAAACCAAAAACTACAAAAGAGAGAAAACTTGAAACAAAAACCAAAAAAAAATAAATCTAGAAAATATTTCCGCATTACTTCATTAATATGTTCAATGTACGATGATAATTATGCATGTGTGTGTGTCTGGGTGTGTGTGTGTGTGTGTGTGTGTGTGTGTGTGTGTGAGTGGCACAAAGAAAAAAAACAACAACAAAAACAAATATAATAACAAAATGCTTTTTGTTTTTCCATTACAAAAGGCGGCACACATTTCGTTGTCCCCAAAGGTCTGTTCAGATTATGGCATAACCCACATACAAACATATCCGATTTCGTATTGCATGACCATAACTGTCATTTCGGATCTTAAGTTTCCACAGGCCCAAAAATAATATGAAAACAAAGTGAAATTTGATAATAAAAATGAAATTGAATAAAGCCCTGCTACTGATTGCTGACTATATCAGATATACGATATACCATATATATATATATATATATATGTATATATATACCACATATACTATTTATAATACATAATTTAATTGCAAAAACAATACTATTGTATGTTCTGAACTTTTAAGCTTAGGTTCTGCAAGTTTTCCTTCATGAAAAGCAATGTTAATGCTAAACCATATCATATCGTTTGATCTTAAGTTATACAATCTAATCAAAGCTCTATATGTATAAACACTTATTTACAATACAATGACAGAGCACCACCAAAGCAAGCTAAATCGATAATCGATAACAAAAAATATCGATAAAGCGCCGATAATAATCCTATATAATACATATATACGTACAAAATATCATTCTCTGTTGTGATTCAATCAGCTTTCTGTGTTGTTAAAGCAATTATATTAATACTATTATAAATACGACTAATTGTCACCCTTTAAACGCAGCTAAAAAGCAATTTTAACTTGTTTTTCGCTTACTTTAAACCGTTAAGTAAATGAGAACGCAGTTAAAGAAGCCCATATCGGTTAACCGATATTTATATATGCCCATGCTGGTTGTGTGCAAAAGGATATAGTAATACGATCAAGTCGGTTCAGTTAACAAATCGTCGACTTTTGTTTCTATAGACAACTTGTAAGAAAGCTTAAGTCATGAGAGAGAGATCTTAACTCGCTTTGACCACACTTTGAAATCTTTGAACCATCACACTAAGCAAGGGTATTTATAGAGCAGCATATTTCATAGGGTATATTGAAAATATATGAAAATTGCTGGCATTGATTGAACTATTTTCTATAATAATTTTAAAACCGATTTATGATTTTAGTCTTAAGAAACGATCTATCTAAATGTTAAAAAATGTTGCTGTTGTTTGTCTGTTTTTTTCCCATATCGATTTTTGTGAATTGTTAAGAAATCATGCAAAGCTATAGAAAAAGACAAATATCAATAAATATATATATGTTATGCGAAAAACTAGAGCCAAAGGTGATAAGAGACGCGTTATATGCATTAGCCTAAAACATAATCCATGAGTTCTGAGCATATCGAGTTCGAGAGCAGATCTATCCAACTAAAAATATATTTTAAAATGCCTAAAATAAAAACGAAACCGTTCATTTAGCCAGAGCATAGAGTATCGAAACGAATCGCATCAAATCGAACTATATAGATATATATATATATACATAGTTATAGATATACAAAAACCTATATACAATACATTCCAATGTTATAGAGCAGATATCATCTATGCATGTCGGCATTTCATATACAAATATTATATACACTACTATATACAATACATACACATATAGTATATATATATACATCTCGATATATTATATACTGATTATACGAGTACGTCTATTTAGTATGTATTGTATTGTATTCACTTATGTGTGTTGCAATTGATTGATTGATTGATTGATTGAAGACATTTATTTACCGTATATTTATACACAAAATACACACAAATAGCATATATCGATTATATTGTAACTGTATTAAGTGTTATCGATGTTGACAATAATTATTACGAAGAAAGTTTTAAACAACCAAAAACATAAATATATACAAAAACTCTAAACTAACCCTATCTAAAAAGCCCAAACCCAAAACCAACCCACAGTTTGCTAAAAGTATAAAAGAACACTTAAGAAAATTCCATGAAAATCCAAATATTAAAAAAATCAAATAAAAGTTGAATAAGTTAAATTAGCTGAGTCAAGTTTCGGATTACCGATAACATCTGGAGTCTTACGGTTTTAAGGAATTATCAAATCTTCAGTTTCTGCCAGAACCAAATAATCTGTTATTAATCGACATTTTCAATGACATTTCGATATAATTTATATTCGATAGCATTGCAGCTCTATGCTGAAATTTCAAGCTTATCTAATGTGGTGTGATTCGATATTTTTGGCTGGTTTCAATGCTTACTGTCGATAGTATAAAGATACTATCTAAAGTCAATGAAGTAAAATATCGGTAACGCTAAAGTTTTAAAGCTATCGATGTGGCTCAATGCGAAACTAATTCATATTATCGATAGTGAGCACGACAGTATTGTCGATAGTTTCTGAGCTTTCATATATTAGTTCCCTATACCTCCCCCTTATTTTCAGATTATCAGTTTTATAGTTCTCCGATTTTAAACACAAAAACTTCAACACTTCATACAAACATCAAAAGTACAGTTGATCAAAAAAGTATCGAGATCCAGCCCGCCAAAAAAGCTTATCGAAATTCTTATCAACACTTCTTACCCCACTGACGCATGCGATTTATGTGCCATCTCTCGATTCCCGATACTTTTTTGACAACCGCCATTCACCGCAACCGCAAGACTCTATAAAATATCGTAACAAATGACAATAACTTCTCTTCAATGTATGATATTATATATTGATTGAGTTCAATAATTGAATGCATTCATTATTATTATAATTAATTGATATTAAATTATTAAAAAAAATTGTTGTATTTTGTTCCATGTCAAAAAATAATAATATTCTAATAAAAATTGTACTGATCATGCGATAATAAGTGAAAATATATTATTATATATTATATATCTACAATACGGTTATGTGTATAAAGGAATACATTTATTGCGACACCTCTATCATTATGAATATGTTGCTAAATTCGCTAATCGATGAACAATAACAATAATTTACCTAAAGACAATAAAGAAATTGTGTAAAAAGTTAAAACTTTAAATTGATTTTTATTGAATGAATCTCTTATATATATATATTTTATATAGGTAACTCTCAGACAATTTTACAATATTAATTTACAAATTAATATGATTTCAAATATACTGGGCTTTGTAGACAATCGGCTTTCATACCGCGTCACGGGCGGAACGCATTTTGAATTTTAGGCCCGCAATCCGAAATATTATATTTTCTATCACAAAATTATAATAGGATCGGTTCATCATATCATATAGATGAAATCTTTGAAGAGTTTTTCATTATTTCTCGATCTTAGCTTATATAAGTAACTCATATATTTAGCTTGTTGTTTTCTGAATAAAGAAATTTTATCAGCTTCCCGAAGATTTGATACTCTTTCGAAAATTTATGCACATTTATGCATAATGACGATAGCACGCAAAATATAGGAATTTGACAGCTACGGTAAAGCTTTAAAACTGTCGATATATTCAATAATTTTTGGAAACAATCGGATAAATAAACGATATTCAGATTTGTTACTTGCACTATATACATTAGATGAATCAAGAAAGTCAATGGTTACTAACGATAATAATCGAAAACAATCGAATATATCATTTCTAGGCCACAGTTACAAAACTATGGATTGTGGCAGCGTAGGATCGATTTGGATCGTTTATTATGGCGACCCGATAAATATGGATAGTACCGATAGTTCATATTTTCGTAGCTCTAAGCGGAAACGGGAGATAGAATGGCGAACATACAAATTACGATAGTCGGCACATTCGATAGTTTTCTAGTCTTGATAATATCGTGAGTGATCAGCCACAGCTCTAAAATACGATAGTTTCGACAGTTTCTGATAAGCTTAACGATAATAAAATAATAAATAATAAACAGCAAATTTTTCCAGTACAGGGTATTTCTTAGTTTAGCAAGCTCAGGCGGTGTAATTATAACATTTGGGGTTCTGATTTCTGATAATTTAGTCCAATTTAAGCCAAGCTTTAATGCTTTTATAGCTTCTTGAGCTTAAAGCTTTTTATAGCCGTTTACAGCAGGGAGTGTAAGCTTTCAGCTGTGGCAAGTGGTATGTGGCATGTGGCAGTTCTTAACTTGCAACAGCAACTGCCGCAACAAGTGCAGCAAGTGCAACACATGTTTTTTTGTCTAACGGTAATGATAACGGTTGGCGCTAACTTGTCCCAGCCACTTGCCGCATGCCGCATGCCGCATGCCACATGCCACATGCCAATGGCCGGCCAACTGCCCACCAGGCCCACTCGGCCCGCCCCTGGCGCTGTCCCTGGCCTTGCCTCGCCTTGCAGCGGCGGCAGCCAAGCGCAACAGGCGGAAGCATTTGCTGCCAACTGGCCAACTGCCCAGCGGCGGTGCAGACTGTGCAGACCCTACAGCAAGGGGCGAGCAGGGTGTGGGCTTAGGGCGTTGTGCTGCATTGAGGGCGTGTTGCACAGGGTGTGGATGAAGTCGCTCAGTTGATTCCGTCTCAGCGCAGCTTGCGCATCAAATTAGCGGAAAATTACAACTCCCAGTTGTTGTTGTTGTTGTAGTTTTTCTTTTCGAAAACCAAAAAACAACAAAAATTTTTGTGGCTTTTGAAAAGGAAAAACTGAAAGGTTTCTGCATGGCAATGCAAATGGAAATGGAAATGAAATGAAAATTCAGCCAGGCGAGAAACATGTAAGAATCCGCCAAGTGAATGTGAACGATGATTGTCTACCCTGTAGTTACACTAATCTAATAAAGCTGTGCATATACCTGGATAATTGAAGCTAGGCGACTTTCCAAGGTGCTCCTTTTCAGCGACAAAGGGGGGATAAAAATCCAAAAATATTAAAAAAATTTTTTAGGAAATTTATTAAAATTTGAATGTGGAACGAGCTGGGGTCAAAAATTATAAACAAAGTGGTATAACACGTCAAAATCGGAGCAGTTTTGACCAAATTATGAGAAATTGAAATATGCCCCCATTGAAAATTGACCTGGACAATTTAAAATTTTACTCGATTTCAGGCCGATTTTTGGGTGAAAAATGAAACTCATCAGGCGAAGTTTTAAAGTACTTTTTAATGCAAAAGATGATCACAGAAACGGAAAAAAGCTGAAATTTTAATTTTTAATTTTTAAAATTTTTTCAAAACACAGGGGGGACCCTTACCTCAAAATTCAAAAAATTTCGATAAAAATTTTTTTCACGAAATTGGTTAAAATTTGAATGTGGAACGAGCTGGGGTCAAAAAATATGAACAAAATGGTGTAACAAGTCAAAATCGGAGCAGTTTCGACCAAGTTATTATAATTTGAAATATGCCCATAAATGAAATTTCCACTTAACATGTTCAAATTTTACGCGATTTCAGGCCGATTGTTGGGTGAAGAATGAAACTCATTTCAAAAATCTTTGATGCTGATCAAGATATATGGGATTTTCCATGGCACCCTCTGTCGAGCATTGTCATTTAGAATTGCAATTAAAGGGTATGTGCTAGTCAAGCCTTTTCATTTTTGTAATAATTTGTTAGAAAAACCGCTTGTTGTAGCGCGCATTAAGTCTGTTATTAAATCCAATATGAATACAGGGTATTCTAAAGTCGAGCACGATTATTAGGAACTGCGAAACATGTTGACTTTAACAGCTAATCGTAGTGATAGGGAGGGGACGTTAGCATATATCGATCAGACTACGTTGTACACAAGTCCTTAACAGGGTAACTGCTAGTCGATCCGTCGCAACAAAAGTATACTAATAGGTATATAACACTAGGGCGAATGAGGCAACTCGATTAAAGCTGTTTTAATATGCCTGCGCTTACATTTTCAATATTTTACAGGGTATTTGAAATGCAAAACAACGAAAGCAACTGTCAAAATTGTTGATTGTTATTGTTGTTGTTGTTGTTGCTGCGGCGACACCTGCGCACATAAATTGTTGGCATAGTTTCTGTGGTAACAACAACAACAACAACAACACCGGACGATAAACAACAAAAGCTGACAACTCCAATCGATCGATAACAGACATGTTAAATGTTAAGCCAACAGCGGCAGCGACGCCCGCTGAGGCAGCGACGGCGACGGCGACGTCGGCAGCGATAACTAGTCAACCTTAGACGAACTTCAGGCGCCAACAACAACAACAATGCAAAATTATGCTGAGCAGCTGAAAGAAATATGCACAGCGCGTGCGACAGAGATGGCTAGATGGAGTGTGCGGGAGAGAGAGGCAGTGAGTGGGGAGAGGGGAGACAGAGGGCGACAGAGGGAGACAGAGGGAGCGAGAGGCAGAGCAAGGTAAGTTGAGTTGAGTTGGGCTCAGTTTGGGGCTCAGCCGAAGAAAGAGAGAGCAGACTAAGACAATCCATTGAGACATGCCCAGGTGTACACACACACACACACACACACACACACACACACACACACACACACACACACACACACACACACACACACACACACATACACATATACACACACACACACACACACACACACACACACACACACACACACACACACACACACACACACACACACGCACAGCTGAGACGAATGCCGCAAAAGTCGACGCTTTTTACGTTTTTTTACCTGTGGTATGTACGACAGTGGTATGCACAGTGGTACCAAAACTTTGGGGAATGCTTAAACAATAAAATCGCTATATAAGTAAATGAAGTAATTGACACTTTATAGAGTAATTTGCCTATAGCAAAGAAAGCTGTAAACTATACTATAAAAACAATGGTTTTCGATTGAAGTTGGACTATTTATCGTTATATTTTAATTTTTGTATATCATCTCGCAAATGAGAACATTTTTATTTCGATTTGATGGATATAGAACTGAGTGCCAATCTGAATAAATTTAAACAGTTTTCCCTACAGTTCATTCAACTGTTGGGAATGAAGAATATAATAAGTTTCTACAAATATATGTGATAGACTGCAGGAGGTGTGGCATACCCTATAAAGTGACCACCTGGCAGTCTGTCTAATGTTCGGCTGTCCGTCCGTCCTTCTGCATGAACAGCTTGTTTTTGGCTTCAAACTTGGTATGAAGGTCCCCGTGTCTACCATATACAGATTAAGTTCTGACCATTTAATCATGCCCCTTCGCTCGATAAACGATAACTTTTTGCTTTTCGTTTATACGTTCCAAAAATTGGTATATAGGGCTATGAACATAATATGCAGCATGCATTTTCGATAAATCCTTCCTTAATCCTTCCCGAAAATTATAATGATAGGGTTACTCACTATACAATCGTAACGTATCGCGAAAATTTAAACATAGCTTATAAAAGTTATAAATATTATAAAAGGAAATTACAAGCGATTTCTGCACAATAGTTCTGATATTTTCAAAGATCTTTTTTTCTATCTACAAATGTTGCCCTCCTATTTAAATTCCCGTAAAGTCTCTACTAGTTTTGTTTTAATAATCTAAAGCATTCACAAGTTTTGACAAAAGGAAAAAACGTATAAAAGTTGGATATTACCCTCATAGACGATCATAGTATTATAATATTTGAATCTGTTAAAATTGTCACCTTTTTTTACATTTTATCTCTTTCTCTAAATCAACTCAGATTTATTGGAAAGGCTTTTACGTAGCATTTCGTTAATCCAACTGAAATCTCAAATTACCTCAGAAAATATTTCATTATGTAAATTTTTCCCATTTCAATCTCGAAATACTTGATTTTTATTGCACGATTTAAATTCGAATATTTCAGTTTTATTGGGCTAAAAATACGTAAAATTCAAGTCGAATTTGAGTTAATTTGGGCACTAAACGGACTTGTTTTTGTTTTTATTATCGATTATTCGCTTTGTATTCTAATCGAGGAGAAAAGATCAATTTATTTGAACCTGCGTAACCTGTATTATTGACTGAGATTTATGCACATTTGACTCCATTTAATAAATTTATGAAAATTACAATTACAATTTGTAAAATTTATTGTTTTTAATTAGATAAAGGCAAATTATGTTAAGAGCGAGGTGTTACTTTGCGAACGGTGGAAAAATTATCGACGTTGAGTTACCTAGGATACTAAATGGGACTAAATGGGAAAAAATGTTGGATACCACTTTCTACATAGTAACTATGGACACCCACATACCAAATTTGATGGCTCTAGCATAAAAATTGCGGCTGTTATGCACATTTCGTCACTTTCCGGGAAAATTTCGTCTTTTTTTGGGAAATTCAAAAAAAAAGTGCTTCTGGCTTTGACCTGATTGCCATATTATAATAATCATAGTTGTAGGTGCCAGATTATTAGCCTATATCTGTTATTCCTTTCACATATACATCAGGTTTTTTAGAATCTATCGTTAAAACAATTTTCATAAGGATGGGACCACTAAATCACATAGTTATCATCTAAATAAAAGTCGGGTTCGTCTACCATGGTTTTGAAGCTATTGGATTGAAGGTTCACACACATTTAAGTTTAGTTCATATCTGTTGCTTCATTTAATTTCATAAGGTTCGGATTCTTATATCAAAAGTTGGTTTTGCCCTTATTATCGGTGTTTTTCAAGCAAATGGATTGAAATTTCACAAGCACTTAAGATTCTATTGCTACAAAATTTCAAAATGATCGGAGCGATATATCTTATTATAGAGTATAACTAAAGGTAGGTTTGCTCCATATTTGCCTTGGTTTTCAAGTGTTCAGCTTAAAGGTTTGCACATACTTAAAATTCTTTGATATCTATTACTCCACCAAATTTCCCAAGGATCGGAGAACTATATCATTTATAGTTTTTCTATATAATGAAAATCAGTTTTGCCCATATTGAAAATGTCTTTCAAGCTATGAGAATTGATATTTCACACAGCTTTATAATCAGTTTCGGAGAAATATATTTTTATTCTATATAAAATTTTCCTAGGGGCCTCGATGATCCAGTGTATAGCGCACTATCCCGCCAAACAAGAGGTGCGAGGTTCGAGTCCCGCTCATGCCTTTAGGCATGACCCTCCTAGAAAAACTAGGTAGTCGCGTAGGATTTGAAATCTACCCACATAAAAATGTTCTTCAGTGAAGGAAGCAGAAATAGAGGAAAATAGAGCTTCAGGTTTTGACCCGAAATGGTTGTTATGGCCATATAATAATAATAATAATAATAATTCAATTTACCATATCATGCGATAGTTTCGAAAAGAGTATAAAAAGGTTCGGCGTGCTAAAGACAATACCTCCCTACTTATTTATTTTTTTTGGATTCCAATCGAATTTCTGCACCCATTGACCACTGTTGCATGTTCGACAGTTTGGTGACACTGTGCACTGTGGCTTTGGGGCAGCTGCGGCAACCGCACACAATTAACTTTGGCAACAAACGACTACAACAACAACAACAACAGCAGCAGCGGCAGCAGCAACAGGTGGGCGGGGTATGGCATGTTAATGCTGCCAACGTTGACGTTGACGTCGACGTCGACGTCGACGTTGTCTTCAGCTGCTGCTGCCGCTGCCGCCGCTGGCTGCGCATGCGCACGTAAACAAATTCTTAGCGCGCATTGTTTTTGCAGCGAGCAGCGACGTCGACTGCGGCAGCGTGCTGTTGTCTTTTGTTGTTGTGCTTGTTGTTGTTGCTGTGCTTGTTGTTGTTGCTGTGCTTGTTGTTTTAAGTAATTTCGTTGTTGTTGCTGCCTTTTTGCTTTTGCTTTTTTTGTTGTTTCTTGAAAGCAAAAATTAAAAATGAAAAAAAAAAAAATAAAAGCAGCGGCAGCGCCAGCAGCGACAGCGGCACGTAGAAAACAACAACAGCAACAGCAACAACAACAACAACAACAAATCCCTGGCAAAACACGCGAACCCAGCGCAACTTTGTTGCTGCGGTTTTTGAGTTTTCAGTTGCCAACGCGATTTTGAATGAGTTGTACGCGCCGACGCCGACCTCAGGCCGCTCCGTTGCCCAGAAAACAAACCGAAAACAATCCGAAAATCCCAAAGATCCCAAAAACAATAAACGATTCCCCAAAAACTCCCAAAATATCGAGAAATCAAAAGCTTTGAAAAATCGCTTCAAAAACTCCGTGCGTGTTTCTTGTGTTTTTTTGTGTTCAAAAAAGTTTTTGTTGTTCATTTTTTTTGTTGTTGCATTTTCTTTGGATTTTGTACACTTTGTTGTTGCTTTTGGCGGCAAATGAAATTTTTGTGCATTCAGCGGCGAATGCAGGCCAACAACAACAGCAGCAGCAACAACAATTAAGAGGTAAAGTCTTCCCAAAGGCCCGCTTCAAATGTTCATTGCAGCTTTTGATACCCTGTAATTATTGAAATTAACGGGCGCCGGAGCTTCCAAGCGTTGTTGGTGACAGGCGGCTTGAGGCAACGGGAGACATCTGCGGGTCTTTAGAAATGAATATATTTTGGATTGCTCACAATATTTGTAACAAACTATATCGCCTTTCTCTTAGGATATGTGTCCTTCCATTTCATCTGTCCGTCTGCCCCTTGCGTTTGTACCTCTGGCATCCATCTAACATAAGCTATCTGTCTATATTTTCATCTATCTATGTCTTTATATTTCCTATTTCTCTGTATACCTGTCCATCTGTCCGACTATCCGACAGGATCTTCGTGGTCCTCAAAGCCTAGGTTCCCCTGTCTATCTTTTCTATTTTTTATGAGCTAATCTCTAGTTCTTTATGCTCATCTATCTATTTGTACTTCCAACTATCTTCGTGTAAGTTCATCCTTCTCAGTCCTTCTCTTTGTCTGTCTATCTATCGGTCTATCTGTCTGTCTACCTGTCTGTCTATCTGTCTGTCTATCTGTCTGTCTATCTGTCTGTCTATCTGTCTGTCTATCTGTCTGTCTATCTGTC
>JBANCY010000207.1:0-54324 GCA_037040045.1 Phorticella flavipennis | reverse complement strand
GAGCAGGAATCGAACCTACGTCTCTTTGTTTGGCAAGCCAGTGCGCTATGCACTGGGCTACCGAGACCCCCAAATAAATCCCTTGACAAATATTAAAAAGATGTACTTTGGCTCGTCAATGATTCGAAACTCTTTTCCAAGTTGGGGTTGGAAAACAGAATAAGATATAAAAAAATCTTCATATAATCAATTCCTCGACAAAAAAGTCCTAGAGAAATATTAAATAAAAGATTTACTTGGGTTGGCCAAAGATTTCAAACTGTTTTCGAAGTTGGGGTTGAAAATCAGAAGATCAAGAATATAGAGATTTAAAAATTTTTAATTTTACTATCCCTATTGGGATTCGAATTCTCCATCTTAGATATTTCTTGTCAAAAATTGCGTTATAGTTTCTTTTAGCTAGTCTATGATAAATCCCTTAAAAGTACATGAAAAATGTGTTCAGAAAAGTCTAGGACGAATACAAAAAAAGGTAAAAACTGAGGTACTACGAGATACTACATAAACACGGACGGATAGACAAGAGGACAGATATTCCGACTTGAATAATTGAACTTTCTTTCCCTTATCACTCCGATGCTATCATTTATACAATGCCAACTTAAGATCTTTTTTTTTCGAAAAGAGCGTAAAAATTTCATATCATATAATTCTAAAAATCCGAAATTTGGTCATATAACATACCGTCCAGCAGCAAAGAGTGTGCCATTGGCACTACCAAAGGTGCTAACGGTGACACTAAGCGGCATTAGCCAGGCGAGTGCGCCCAGGATACGATTTCCAAATGTAACTGCAACTGCCTCGGAATCGATCATCTCCTGTGCCGACATGGCGGCCAGATAGGAGATATTGATCAGTGCATAGCATAGGGTTACCAATGGAATACCAATCATAATGGACCGCGGTAGGTTCTTGCTGGGATTCTTAATCTCTTCGGTGACATAGTTGAGATTATTCCAGCCATCGTAGGCCCACAGGCCCGTATAAAATGCGGTCGCAATGGCACCAATATTTGGCATCGACCCATTAAATGCATTCGAAAGATGTTGCGTGTTGCCCTGAAGCAACTTCCATGCACCGCCGCAGATAACAATGACCACGGCCACCAGTTTGGCCGCCGTGAATATATTCTGCACGGCCATACCCAGATTAACGCTATAACAATTGACGAACAGTATCATCACTGAAAACAAAGAGAACGGAATTGAGTATGGAAATCTTGGAGGGAAGTTAGGAATCGACTTACCGATTGCCACCAGAGCAACCATTTTGACAACACCTCGAGGTGGATCACATTCCGTCACAAAGGCCTCGACGGCGTACTGTGCAAATGATAAGCATATTATAGCCATTTGAGATGGCTTCAAAACCAATGTCGATACCCATGAGAACAGAAACGCCGGCGCTGGTCCATAGGCGTCCATAAAGTAGGCCCACTCCGCACCAGATGAGGTATTCATTGTGCCAAGTTCAGCATATGCCAAAGCGCCTGGTCGGAAAAAAGAATATATATATATATTATATATATGTGATGAGCTGATTTCAAGAATTTTTTGGGTAAATATGCTTGATATGCTATGAGATACCCTATACGCGACAGAGAAGTCATCTATTATGACAAAAATAAAAATATATTACCATATTTTTTTAAACTATTGGCTTAAAACTCTTTATTATCTATCTTTTGTCGTATTTCAAGGGTCGGATCACTTCATTTTATCACAACCATATAACAAAATGTCAGTTTGGCAATTTCGAAGGTATTGCATTGAAAGCTCACCCACATATAAAATCCTATATTGTCTATGGTTCTACCGAATTTCATAAGGATCGGACTCTTAAAGCATATAGCTACCCGACAAGTAAAAGTAAATTTTGCCAATATCTCCTATGTTTTGAAACCTTATGAATTGGTAGTTCATACAAGCACTAAATTCTTTGTCATCTATCGTTTTACCAAATTTCATAAGGATCGGACTATATAATCATATAATTCTCTGTACGAAAAACCGAGCTTGCACATATTTCACATAGTTTTCAAGATTGGATGGAAATTTCGCAGAAATTTAATGAGAAGTTCCGCACATTCTTGCTATATACAATATTTTTATATTATAAATAGGAACGCTTCGGAAAGAGTATGAAATCTTCGGCACGCCGAAAATAATCCTTGTTAGTTTGTTGCATGTTTTTTACGGCTAAAAATAAAAAAATGAAATTGCGTGTGGTTTTAATTTTATGTATTTTATGCAAAACACGTGCAATATTTCCCACACGCCATGTCATCAAATTACAGTTTCTCAGGGTATAACTTGAACTACCCTGAGGTTATAAACTGAACTATATCGAATTTTCGGACAAAATATTACTATGTGAAGTTTTTTAGTTCTGCACTCAAGGGTTCAAATTGAAAAATAACTTTAAAAAAAGTATTGGAAGCTATATGCCATGGGTGCCAGCCTAGTGGAATAGAGGGCTATTGGTCGGATCAAGGGTTTCCCTGAACTTTACTTACCCAATAATGAGAGCAGACCACAGGCAAGCCAAATAATGAAGCTCATTCCCACGGAACCGGTACGAATCAGTAAGCCAGATGGTGACACAAATATTCCAGATCCTGAAAATATGCAATGGAAATTATTAAAACATATTCACGATAAGTCGATGATAATTATAATAAGGCGATGTACTCATATTTGTTCTATAATCTTGGTAATACGAAAATGGATTTGGTTTGGTAATATTTTAATAGGTTTGGATTATGAACCAAATTCAAATTCAATTCCAAAAATTTAATGCCAAAAATTTGTTCAAAAAGAAAATAGATTTTCATCGGGAATGCCTTAAATTAATTAACTTAAGCCAAATTAATCTAAATTTTATAAGGAATGCAGAAAGATTTCAGAAAACTATGGTATATTGATATTTCCCCCTAGAAAAACTAGGTTGTGGCGTAGGACTTGAAATCCACCCATGTAGAAAAAGTTCTTCAGTGAAAGAAGCAAAAATAAAGGAAAATAATGCTTCAGGCTTTGACCCGATGGGGTTGTTATGGTCATATAATAATAATATGGTAATATGAAGTTGAAGTGCTCTTCAACAATTCTTGGTGCAAGTATTTTTATCTTTCTTTCCATTTCATAACATTACTAGAACGGAAACGAATTTGATAGAGCTGTAGATAGCTTTTAAATAAAAGTTTATTTTTTTTAGGACATTTTCAATTATTATTACGGAGTTTCAAGAATAGTATGTTCCTTAAGGCAATGTTTCCTTCTCTGGCTACCTTAACTAATAGCATTTTAGTAGGCCTCAGTAGAGCAGTGCCAAATAAGCGGTGTGGGTTCGATTCCCACTCATGTCGATAGCCAAGACCCTCGTAAAGAAAAGTTATTCAGTGGAGGAAGCATAAATAGAGGCAAATAGTGCTTCAGGCTGTGACGTATGGTTTTTATAGCCACTAATAGCAATAATATGAAAACATTCCCACGTTGTGGGAAGCCCTGTAGCTCAAGCCCTGATCGTATTACGAGACTCCGAACGTCGTAATGAGTTCCGAATAGAGTTGTCATATGAGAAATAACACTTCAATGTCATTTGACACCTGAATATATTGGTTTTTTTTTTATTTTTGTTTTCTTTATTAAAATTTATTGAAAAGTTACGGCCAAAGCTAGAGTAAATTGTAAATTACTATAAAAATTAATTATTTTGCCCCGTTCAATTGATTTACTGCCAGTTAGTAATAAAGACGGTTGCTCCGAAATGGGTTTGAACCGTGTATCATACGTAAGCCCTACTCTCACTCGTTATGCATATAGGAATATAGACATATATATTATATATCATATATATTACAATTAATATCTGAAAGCTTTCGAGACGACAATATTAATTGAATTCAATTTTGAGTGGAGCGTGTGCTTTACGTTAATCTTCTGCTCTTGGAGGAGACGCCGTCACGTTGAATTTTCTTATAGACTTTCTATGTATACGCAGCTGTGTCTCGAGAAATTAAAATTTCTGTATCTGTATTTCATATAGAAAACGATGTGCGTATGTTTCTAAATTTATGCGTTCGTATTTTTGGGAAAACGCACCTCCAAAAAATTTGGTCAAAATATATACATAAGTCGCACTATGGAAGCTACAACGTGATAAACAACGTATATATATATATGAACATATATGTATATATATTGTTAAACAGAATAACAGATCCTTGGGGATTTGATATAATTTATGATATACCCATGTGATTTTTAGCTGAACTTTGTACGACATGGGGAAAAGTTCTAAGAGTTCAGTTCCAAATAGTTTCGTGCGTCTATAACTTTAACTAGAAAGATCATAAGTTTTCCGCTCATATTTTTCCCTCAACGGGGAAGAGGTCAATTTTTAAAAATAAGCATAGTGCCCAATTGTTGTTTATTTTAGACTTTGAAAATGAGCACAAAACATAAAAATATTTGTGCTCTTGCTCTTATTTTTTTGCGCGTTTCCGAAAAAAATTTTGTTTATAGTTTTGATTTTTTTTTGCGTTGGATGAAACTTTCTAGAATAATGCGTTTCTGAATAAATGAGTTGAACTTTTAAATTAAATGTCGAAACTTGGAAAAATAACAGGTTTATCCAAGGAACGTAAAAATTTTTCAAAGACTTTTTGTCAGGACAAAGCTACATAAACTACTTGAATATAGTTAAGATTTGTTGGAGAAAATAGAATTTTTCAGAATTAGACATCTTTGAAAAATATCTTTAAAAAGAGACAAGTTTTCTACTAAAGGGTAAAGATTTTCAGGTATTTCCAAATCTGAGTTGAACTTTGAAATTAAACGTCGAAAAAGATGAGGTTTATCAATGTGGAGTTTAAACTTCTCCAAACACTTAGTCAAAAAATGTATACTTGACCACAATATGTTTAAGCAAATACCTAGTTTAGGAATTTTTCAGAATTAGCCAGCTTTTTAGGAACGCAAAATTTTAGAAATAATTTTCTTCTTAAGGTTACAAATTTTCCAGTGTGTACAAATAAAGCTTAAAAAAGTACCAAATCTGTTCATAATTAGCTCAAATTTAGTATCGAAATTAATTCCCAGTTTTTCAACAAAACCTCAAAGCCATATTCTATAAGTTTTATAAGCTCCACTTACCTATCATAGTTCCAACAATTAAAGCCACCCCACTGAAGAGGCCCAGCCTGCAAGAAAACAAGATGACGAAATTTGTATAAGAAAATTGTAATGAGATTTTGACGAGGTTCAGACATGATAGACATGATTGGATCGGGCTTTTGGGGGATTTGAGATTTGTTAAAAAACTTACCTTCTCTCGAGGTGAACAGTGTCGTTCTGCGTTGAGCCATTCCTCTCCAACGGCTTCCGCATCCGCCCGGTCCCTGATGAGTCGGTCTCTGTCGCTTCGGGCCCTTCTGTCCCAAGAGACCCATTGGGACACATTGTCCCGTTGCTCGTTGCTTTTGTTGGCACATTATGTCCTGCAGGATTTGAGGTTAGGTGGATTGGTACAAGGAACGCACATGGAAGAACACAGAATAAAAGAGATACACAGATATGTGAATAAGAAGCAGAGCACAAAAAGAATAAACAAAAAAAAAAAATATGGTAAACGATTTGATAGATAAACAAAATTTCGGCACTTTGACAAGTTCTTGTGATATATAAAAATATATATATCTAGAGGTATATACGTATAGACATATATAGAGAGATGTTTCAGTATCACAGCCTTGGTTAATGAATGCGTCACGCACTGCTTTTGGGGACGGGTCGAAACGTAACGGTTTGAGGCAGGCCGAGCCGCGCCGGGTCGTGAGAGGTTGCCGTGGGGGGGTTACGCAGGGAGAAAAATTAGCGTTATAGATACACTCACACACACACACGCACACAAGTGCAGAACCCACCTCTATTATCTGTTGTATTATTTTTGCATGCGTTTTTTTGCAAGCAAAATAGTTGTGATATTTTATCGCGCATGGCATGGACGGATAGGAAAAAGCCAAAATTATTTCGCCGCGAATTTCAGCTCCCAGCGATGAACAGAAAAACCGTTAAACCGTTAATATATATATCTATATATGAATATAGCCAGAGAGAGAGCGCGTGTCTAATGGCCGATTTATCGTTTGCAACTGTTCGAATACCGTGCAGGCGACTCTTCAAATACCCATTGATAACGTTGCCAACGAGTCGAGCCGAATGCGACACGAGCGCCCACAGACGCCGGGATGCTGAGCTTTTTCGGATCTCAATGGGGTTTCGGCAAGCCGAGAAAACCGCACGAATGGCACTTCGTCAGTGCTCGGCACGACGTCGGCAGTCGGTGTGTACGTGACACGAAGCGTTGTCGGCAAATAAACTTGACAGCAGTTCGGGTAGTACGACGCTGACGTCCACGTCGTCGTATCCTCGTGCTTTTGGGTCGTACGTTTCGTTAATTTATTTAATGTTTCTCGTTCCGAATCAAAAGATTTTTCTGCTATTTTTCTTCTATTTTTTTTTTTCTGCCTTTGCCACTTGTTATAGATTTTTATAGCGCCGTTTGTCACACGTTTGCCACGAAGGTGAAACAATTTTCTCAGTGCCCGTCTGTAGGCCGGTCTGTCAATCTCTCTCTCCCTCTCTCTCTCTCTCTCTCTTGGAAACTCTCTGTCTCTATAGCCGCCTTGCTATTTTTAACAGTGCTCACAAATATCGAGAAAAATTACAATCTTTTCATTAGATTTTTCATAAAATTTTCTACGTTGCACGACGACGTTTTGGGCTTTTGGGTTTTGTGATTTCGGGTAGTTGCCTTGTCCGCTGCTCGATTCGAACTGCACTCTCGGGTCTATGGGCGGACTCTGTCATTTGCAGCAAGGGCCCCCGCCCAGTGTTACCCATCCAAAGCATATTTCCCACTTTTTTCTCTCAGTTCGCTCAGCCTCTCCCAGTTTTTTTGTCTCAATCTTTGAGTACTCCCTCTCTGCCTCTCTCTCGCCCGATTACTGCACCTTGTAGCAATGATTTGGGTTCTTGTTCCCCGAGTATTGCGCATTGCTGCCTCATCGGGCTCAATTGAAAGCTTATTAATACAGGTCCCCCGGAGGTCCCACCGCCTCAGGTCCCTATGGAGGAGGAGGCATGTCATGTGGCGCTGTTGTGTTGCATACGAGACCATTATGAACCGCAGCGAAAATTGACTAACAAGTGTCACTACGTCACAGCACTACCATCAAGGGTTCTTCAGTTCGACGGGCACTTAAGATCCCACAGTTCTGACCAGAACCAAACGATTCTCGGCTGTTTACAAAACAGCATCAAAATTAATTGACTCGATTGCCGACGGTTTAACTGTGGGACAGATACAGATACAGATACAGATACTCAATGTGCTGCCTTGCATAGACAGATACAGATACATATATATCTATACCTATATATATATATATATATATATATATCCATGTATACATATATGCCTGTGCATATGCTTGGCATGTATAGTCGGTCGGCTAATGTTTATATATTTGTATTGTTCAAATAAATAAATAACACGAATGGGCAAATGTATTTACCATACAACACACGATCGCATACCATAGTAAAATGTAGGCAATAATATTAATTGAGTTCCACTCTGTTTTCTTTATTATGTTCTATTATAATTACTATTATTATTATTATTATATTCTTAATAATATTATTATTTATTTTCAATGCTTCTTTGAGAAAAGTCACGCGATTGTTGATTATTTTTGGTTAGCACATTTCCCTCAAGACCATTATCTGCGTCTTATAACAATACAAATACTAATCTAGTCGAGTGTGTTTGACTAAGAGATACCCTACTCTATTATCGGGGGTCCATCATAGTGCCAAAGCATTTTGATTTGCCTACCGAACCCATGCGATTTGAAAATTTGTGAATCATTTCATGATGTTGTCTTCAGGGTGAAGAATTTTCCATACATTATATATATGATAAGACTCAATTAAGATCCAGTAAGCTCTTTGGAATCTAAATTACCAAACAAGAGCCAAACAAGAGGTTCGAGTTCGAGTCCCGCTCTTGTCGATAGGCATGACCCTCTTAAAAAACTAGGTTGTGGCGTAGGATTTGAAATCCACCCACGTAAAAAAAAGTTTTTCAGTGAAAGAAAGGAAGGAAAGGAAAATAGTGTTTGAGGATTTGACACGATAGGGTTGTTGCACAAAATTTATAATATGTGCAATAATCAAAAATCGGTTAAAATTCTAATGAACAGCTGCATTTCACCGATATATACTGTATTATATATTACTTTTTCTAATTTTCATGGAGGAAAGCTTTTACAACTTTTACTATAATAAGTAAATCTTGTTTTATTGCTTACTTTTCCAAGTTACGAAAAAACTTCTGGATAGGGGATACAACTCGCATAGAATATCTCGTGATACTACCTCAAGATCTGTCTAAAGAAGATGCCCAATGGACAGATATACTGTCTGATGGCAATGATTATAGCCACACGATGTAAATTTCGGCACATTTCTTGTAAAAATTTTGAATACCCTTTGTAAGCGTATAAAACACAATAGAAATATCAAGTAGATTCTTGCGGTTAGTAGATGTGCCTACCTGAAATTCCCTAGCAAATGATTATATATATATTTATATATGAAACAGACACGTTTCGAACTGTGAAATTCTAGTTGTTTTTGCAGTTTTCCTCCGATTCATCTTATATAAAATTTGCTTTTATTAGCTCAACATCGGAGTGTATAAATGGGGGAATAAATACCAAGAGATTTTAATAACATGATTCCGATATTTTTAACAAATTGATTGATTCAGTTTTATTGGTTTGTCGAGGCAGTGCCAAATATGGTAAAAATTTTCGCTAGAATCTGATAATTTATATATAGCTGGAATTATGTACTCATTATGCACTTTTTTTACTATTTAACGATACAATCGTAAACAAATGTAAATTAAATATTGATTAGAAAAGTCCACAATTAGTTAGGCAAATTGTTAGGTGTTTCGCATCAATAAGATTTATTGTTAGATATATAATAGGCGTCTGTGAATATCTTCTAATAGTCGTCGGGACTGGCGGACGCTTAAATTCGCACGTAGCGAAAATCGAACGTACCATATAATAGAACCCGGTCGCTTGGGTTGGGTTTACGCGGGTTGAAGTTGTCTTTCGGTAATTATTTAGACAAATTAATGTGCAAAAATACATATAAATAAATCGGAGAGTCATGTAGATAATGTCAGATAAGCAAAGTAACCGTTACTGGACACGGGGCAGTAGGCTTTGTTGATATTGGTACTAGAATAACGTTTAATGGTATTGTGGGAACCGTCTGGTATCTGCCAGATATAGCTTACGTCAGCAAAGACCGAGATTGCGACAACGGCACTTTCACCAAATGAGTAATAATCACGCGCTGCCCCAATAATGTTCCTCTAGTTGTTCTTGTAGTCGTTCTTGTTCTTGTTGTTGTTGTTGTCGGCGTTTCCTCGGCGAGAGTGAAAATTTCAAATATGAAAAGCACAGATCGGGCTGGGTTGGATGCATTATTGGCAGCTCTCCAAATTGAAATTTTTATACCCAGCCGCCAAAAGAATGGGCGTAAATGGGTAAAAATGACAGATCTATGCGATTGACAGCTTTGTAGACTTTACAGAGTTAAGGAACCCTTGGGGAAATCCCTAGATGGTGTAGGGTTTAGGCCCTAAACTTTAGTGCTTGGGTAGTACCGTTGTAGATATAGAGGTTTTTTAGTTCTATAAGGAAAACTATAGCTACACACTCTATAATTTATCTATTCGGGAATCATCATAATATGGTTCCCATATTCCTTTCTCCTTTCTCCCCTTTCTAATGCTAGCTATGTACATGTGTATGTGTTGTGTATGTGTTGTGTGTGTGTGTGTATGTGTGTGTGTATTGTTGCTTGCGTCTGTTTTTCATTTGCTCCAAATCGTATTTTTTACGAGCCAGCGCGTCTTTTATACCCTTACCGAGGGCATAACTCTCGGACTACCCAATGTGTAACATTTAGATGAAAACATTTTCTTCAAGCACTTTTTTAATTTAGAGGGGACCAAATGTATCTACAAACCAAATTTCATAACTCATGCATTAAAAATTTTAGGCTGTTAGACACATTTCGTCAATTTCCAGGAAAATGGAGAGTCTATAAAAATGTTGGGAAATGCCATTCTGGAATTTTTATTCATAAGCCTATATACCAAATTTGGTATCGATAGCTCTATAAATGCTAAAGTTATGGCCATTTTATCGAAAAACGAATTTATCGATTATCAACAAGCAATCAAACAATCTTGATCTGAGTATCTCCATCTTCATGTCAAGCTTAGAGTCTCTAGCTTTTGCAGTTGCCTAGATCGACGCGTAAATACAGACGGATAGACGGTCATGGCTATATCATCTCGGCTATTGATGCTAATCAATTATATATATTCTTAATGGGGTCTGCCACGGCTCCTTCTTCCTGTTCCATTCATTGCAACAAAACTATTATATACTTCTTCCAATTAATCAAATGGAATCAGGATATGAAAACGGCAAAATTTTGATTTATTTTTCGATATATTCTAGGTACAATATATCTTTGCAGTTCTAATTTGTCAGTGTGAAAAACAAATAGAATCGTTAAGACAGTTAACTAAATTTTTTTAGACATGAAAATCTTTGGAGTAGTATTAGTAGAAAGATTAAGAAAATTAATTTTTGAAATCTTCATACAGATATCATATTTATAAACTATCTAAGCTAAACTTTCAGAAAACTGAATAATCCCATTTCAAAATTAAACTTTATCAACTCAAACATCATCATATGATGAAAGCCCTATGAATATCAAATTTGAACTCATATATTATTCCCGGGGAAAGGGTATAAAATAAGCGCTAGCTTGCGAAAATTGGAATAGACACGCGCAACAGAACATACGTCATTGCGAATACCGCGCACTGTGGGAAAAATGGGCAAGCTCAGCTCAAAATTTATACAAATGTAAACTTGTGTTAACTTTTTACTTTCATTCCAAATATGTCGAGAAACATCGAAAAATCTGAGAAGAGTTAAGATAAAATTTTACGTAAATCAAGTTTCAGAAAATATTTATTTTACATGGGATTGACTGGGTCTTATACGTAGCTGGTTCATCATATGACAGACGGCAATATTTGCAGTTCGCTAAGTGATTTGCTGCATCGGCAGAAAAATGTTTTTGATGTAAATAGCTTTATAGCAGAGGTTTGCAGGGGCATGAATAGGGAGCGGTTCGGTTCTTGAGCATAGTTCCAAGGTCAAATTCCAGCGTCATCAGCTTTTATCGCAGATTTGATGTTGCATTTCTTGTGGGTCTTTTATAAGAAGTTGAGGTTTATGAGATGACGAGATGCTGAGAATCTTTCGGGCGTATCTTCAATAGGGAATATATTAAAATACCCTATTGAACATACTAATGTTAAAAGAAAGAATATTATACTTAAGTCAAAAAAGAAAACTTTGATAAACATTCAAAAGATTGAATAGTCAAAATATTAAATATATAAAAAATCATCAAGAAAACATGCCAAAAATTAGATCAAAAGTTGAAACACAAAACATGGATGAATGAAAATACATAATTATAATAGCTATTTTTTTGCCATTCAGCGAGAATTATCAAATCCGAGATCTAATTTTTGGTAATACAGAATGGCCAGGAAATTTTTTATGTTTGCTTTGGGTAATTCTTTCCAAAAAAAAAAACATTTACCTTTGATTTTTTTTCTATCTAATCTAACTAGAGTTGGTTATTGATGCTGATCAAGAATATATATACTTTATGGGGTTTGTCATGCCTCATTTCTATAATACCCTTAATATTAATTGTACCATTCCCTTTTGGCAATCTGAGACTGTTCCTTCTATTAAAATTTTCTTTGAAAAGTGTTTAAAAATGAATTTGAAAAAAAGATTCATAAATTCCTCATGAATTGTACAAATAGAAAGTTTGATTTTTAGGCACAAAAAACATATTTCGTTTTTCCCAAGTTAATTTTTAATCATATATTGTGGATCTATCGTTTTTCAATTAACAATGCCGTGTGAAATGTTATATGCTACAGTTTCGGGTTCGGAAATATTGTATTATATTATATTACGAGGAGATTATTATTATTATATGGCCATAACAGCCCTTTCGGGTCAAAACCTGAAGCTCTATTTTCCTCTATTTCTGCTTCCTTCACTGAAGAACATTTTTATGTGGGTTGGATTTCAAATCCTACGACACAACCGAGTTTTTCTAGGAGGGTCATGCCTAAAGGCGTGAGCGGGACTCGAACCTCGCACCTCTTGTATGGCGGGACAGTGCGCTATCCACTGGACCACCGAGGCTCCTTACGAGGAGATACATGTATAAAAATCATAAGGATTTTGAATTGGTTTAGATTAGATTAGATTGTCAAAGCAAAGGACCTAATGACGCAGTTTCTAATCTTGATACAATCTTTATAAAGCCATGCTTTAAGGATACTTGAGTTTGCTATGCGATTTCAATTTGTTCATTTTGATGGGGGATTAAGGGGTTGCGATGGGTGCGTTTGTGGGACATTTCATTATATAGACATAGTTACAGTTAGGACAAAAGCACTTGTGTCGCAATCGTTAAAACTTTATGAATCTACGCACATTGTGCATGTGTGTGTGTGTGTGTGTGTGTGTGTGTGTCTGACAGTGTCCCTCGGCAAGGGCAAACGTGTCATACGACGAGCCCCTAAATTTTATCGAGTACACAATGTGTTGCCTGCTATATTTGTGTATCTCTCGGCCGACATCGTGTGGCTGCTCCTCGACAGCTCGACAATGTCGCCTCAACCGATATATAAGTTCAATGTTTCGCCGGCGGCACCGGCATTGCCCGCCACCCGGATCACCCCACCCAAACGGCAGCTCCTGGCGTCGCAACGAGCTACGCGTCGGGGGGGCTCTCGCAGTTTCTATTTATGTTCAATCCTAAATGGAACCGACAAATTGTTTTCCTTCGGTGAATCAATTTCATAAGTTTGCTCACAAAGTTCACATTAAGTTTGCATAAAGGCCACGTGTAACGACCGACGATGTCCGATGTCCCCGATGTCGGGGTTTTCGAGTATTTTTGTGTCCCCCATTTCCCACGCTTGGGTCGATTGGCTCATAAAATTTGCAAGGACTCTGCGTGGGCAGTTGTTGGCAGGACATAAAATTTGCCCCAAACCCAAACCCAAACCTAAACCTAAACCTAAATTGGCTATCATCAATTGTCCAACTGATTTCAATATGTGGAGAAAAAGTCGTGAAATTCTCGTTTCGAATTGTGAGAAGACAGACTATCAAATGAATTTATCGCTTGTTTATTTTTGGGTGATCATAAGCGACGGCAGCCAGTTGGGCGGGGTGTACGGCGCGGGGCGGGGCACATATGGAGGGAGGGATCCATAAAATTAGCGCGTCACGAGCCAAATAAAAATCAATTAAGTTAAATTGAAATGCGCACAAATAGCAGCAACACGAGCCACAGACATATATCGATAGTTACAGATAGATGTACAGATAGATAGATAGATAGATAGATAGATAGCTAAATGTATATATAGATAGTTGGATAAGAAAATGATTGATTTGCACTTCGCCAGCAATTCGATCTTATATGTAGCTAGCTATAGGGTAGCTCTAAGTTCAGCCAACCCACACTTGTGCCCTTTCTGTTGTTTTAATTTAAGTGATGTTGACTCTCAAGGATTCAGTCGACCGAAAATTTTACATAGAAACGCCTACATTATCCTGTTATCTTATTTATTTTTCTTTTAGCCCAAATTGGCTAACAACATGGCTACACACACACACAGACACACGCAGACATATGGCTGGCAGGATGGGAACTCTAGGAGATTTTCTTATTTGATGTTTGGTCCTTTCGGCTTGACGCATGCGCCCAAACACATGTCCTTACAAGGTCAACGCCAACGAAACACGAACGAAGCTAACGAAGCGTCCCTATGAACAGGGCTTGCGGCCCTTTCCAATTTCTTTAACTTCAACCACGCATAATTTTTATGTACCAAGCGATCAGTCTAATTTCATTAGGAAGTAATTTCAATTTTAATCAGATTCTTTTAATGCCGAAAAAGTATATGCATCGAGCAAACTGTCCATAATATTCACATTCAATATATATATTTATATACGTGGGGCCTTGGTGGACCAGTATATAGCGCACTGGAACGCCAAACAAGGGGTGCGAGTTCGAGTCCCGCTCATGTCGATAGGCATGACCCTCCTAGAAAAACTAGGTTGTGGCGTAGGATTTGACATAAAACCACATAAAAAGAAAGTTCTTCAGTGAAGAAAGCTTAAATAAAGGAAAATAGTGCTTCAGGCTTTGAGCCGACAGGTTTGTTATGTTACCATATAATATATAATATATTTATATATTTATAAGCCATTTCAGAATACGTTCGTTTTAGACTAAGTCAATAGTTTTTGCATTATATTAAACTTCATTATTTATATACATTTACTTTACGATATGAAATTCAGGAGACCTCTCAGGAAGGATTATCTTTGGCACGTATATCGTATCTATTATATAAATCGTATATATATTATATAATATATAAAAACATTATAAATGTGTGAGAAAATGCATTCCAATAGCTTCAAAAACACGTGACTATGAGCGAAACCGACTTTTAGTTCTATGGCAACTACTAAATGATATAGTAGTCCGATCTTTTTGAAATTTTATTATTATATATAAGAGATTTTTAGCGAAATGTCTAAACTACAACAACCCCCTCCAAAAAAAAATACGCTTCTTTCCTGCGCGATTTCCTAATTGGCTTATCCGAATTGGAAAACGTCACAGAAATAAATCAATAAGTCATTTAAGATTTTTGTGATAACATAGAAATACGTAGAATTTCGAATGAATCTAGTGCAGAATCTATGTTGCGTCTACTCCATGAAATTTTGAAACTTTGAAAAGTACGCTAAATTAGCGTTAAGAACAAGATATCCACCGTCTTGAAAATTACTACATATTACACGGATAAGAACTGAAAATTTGAAGAGGATTTTGTAATAATATGCTACAAATAAATTATTTGTACATATTGCAAATTTGATATTATGTTACTACCTCGGCAGTACGCTAAAATTTCAATATATCTTAATCAAATTTTGTAAATTTTTTACTATTCTCAGTTTTATCAAATTGACCTTATCAATATATAGCTTTTGATTATGATAAGCCAAGAACAATTTCTATAAATCAAATCTATTTTATCCTAAAAATACGTAAAATTAAATCATTGAATGATTCTTAATACTCTGGGTTCTAATAGCATGTTATCTAAAAATCATTTAAGATCTATAAACAAATTGACGATTTGCTGGGAAGTTAAGATCAATGAAGAGCGCAGAAATGAATAAACTATTGTATAAGCATGTTTCCGTCTAGATGAGAATTCATACTATATATAAATTGCCCTTATCGAATATGATATAATATAAACCGTTGAATTCATTGTCACAGTTGATCTTCGTTCACCTCTTTCACTTGAGGATTTTAAGTAACATAACCCGAGAAATATCATACTAGAAATGACTTATCAATGAGGAATAATCTTCGCATGGGAACATGGGAACTATCATTGAGTGATCAGTGTAAATCTGTGAATCTCTAAGGAACTTGTCTTATCCAATAAATTTGACTAAAAATCAATCTAAGAAGTTAGAGAACATTAAAATGAAGCTTCTAGATTTAAAGATTTCAATCATTTCTAAAAGAAGTGAAATTTTTTTCTTTGTGAAATCATGTGCAACTGTTTGTAAATAGTAACTTCATTATTTCAAAATAATTTGAAAGAGCTTATAGAAACCCTTTCATATACATATAGTATTCTTGGAGCAAGCAAAAGCTCATTGAAGACCCTTCAAAATCTTCTATGTAATTCACAAGAACTGTATAATTATACACTTTGCTATGCACTCAGTAAGGCTATAATTTACGCTTTAGTATAATTTGCTTATTCAGGCAAAAACTATAGCGATTAGTCATTGAAAGATGGACATAGTGTTATATATATATATAGTATATCTTAATATATATACGAGCTACGCATTGAAAATAATTGATTAATCCAAAGCTTATGTACTATATAATACATATATGGCCAAGGTAAAAATTTCCAAATAGTTCAAGTCAAGAAAGATCCTGAAACTGGTTGTGAATTAAAAAAATCGTTTAATCTAAACTCAGTTTTCACTCTCAGAAAGTGTTACTGGTAAAACTTGATTAATTAAGATTTTCTGTAAAATTATGGATTTCAATTGATGATCATCAAATGATCTTTCATCTATTTGTTTACCAAAATGAATTTTCAAATCCCATTTCAAATTTTTTTAGGACTTTACTTCTTAAATTTTACATTCAAAAGTATTTACATTCACTAAAGTCTTTCATAGTTTTATCAATTAAAGATATATATAACAGTTCGGAGGAATTCACAGAATGCATATATATGTATTCGATTTCAGAATGGCAGTGGTTGAGGAAATAAAAAATGAAAAAATGAATAAGTCTGTGGAAATCCGATCTGACATTGAAAGTTAAGAACGGCAACTCGACGTCGGACTTATCAAAGACATTAATTGTCTCAAATGGATAGTGTTAACATCAAAACCCATGTTTTGCGTAAGGTAAACAATTAAGCATATAAGTTTTCAAGAGGTGAAAAAACACATCTAGTTTTAAGCCATCCTATGGAAAGGTTAGTCTGCTTATTAAAAAGTTATTAATTAGCCCAGTCAACCGACTTTCAGTTGTATGACAGTTAAATAATATAAGGGGCCGAAGCTTGAAAACTTTTGAAATTTAGTAGATTAATGAATAGATTGAAGAAATATACGACAAACAGTATAGTATTCCTATCCGTCCGGTTTTGTCAGCAGCGATTAATAACAATAACTTGACAAACCTAGGAAATATATAATATATGCATCCGGCCGAAAGCTGCCAAATTAAGAAAATTGGGACAGACATTTTGATCGAATTATTTTCGGATAGATTGATGAAACACAATATTTTAATTTTACTAATTATATTATATGGGGGCCTCGGTGGAATGTGGGTAGCGCACTGTCCCGCCAAACACGAAATCGTGGGCTCGAGCCCCACACGTGTGGTCAGCATGTTTTTGTCATTTTCAAACATTTTCCCTAACTAATGCCTTCATAGTCGTGGTATTATAACCACAAAATATCCTACCCACTCCACGATATCTGAACAAAACAAAGCCACATAGGATCTTGTAAAAGCAGCTCTAAGCTCCACCGAAAAATAAAAATTGGAACTAGGTTGTGACGTAGGACTTATAATCTACCAGCATAAAAAAGGCGGAAAGAAGGGAAATAGTGATTTAGGCAGTGATCCGATTGGGTCGTTATGAACATATAAAATTATATTATACAGTCGAGCTTCGCTATAATGAATCTTGACGGGACCAGAAAATCACTTCATTATACAGAAACTATATTTACAATGAAATTGGAATGAAAAAGTTGTGTGTTTGAAATCAATTCATAATAGGGAGAGCTTCATTGTATAGAAGTCCAATATAGAAAAGTTATTATATTATCATTATATAATACATAAGATTAGTAAGTAATAATAAAGCATTATAAATTTAAAGCTTGGTGTAAATAAACTCAATTGAAAACCTCAAATATTGTGATTTTTCTTTTCAATAACTGGAATCCTATCCAAATCGTCTTAAATTAAATTCACATATAAGAGCCTAAAAGAGTTCTATGGATATTTCAAAAAATTGCAATTACGTAAATACTTCCTAGAAAATCCACGCAAAAAAAACTTCTTCAGTGAAGGAAGTTAGAAATAAAGGAAAAAAGGTGGTTCAGTCTGTGACCCAATAGGGTTGTTATAGCCACTTTTTTGTTTACTTTTTTTTTTTTTTTTTGTAATTACTTTTGACTTTTGCCCATGTATAATATGATATATGAAAGAGTGGTCGAAACAGAATCGGAACAAAAGTCAAACTTTAGACATTTATGAAACACTATCTCAAAGTACCGGCAAATTTCGATTCAAAATGAAACTTGAATTATATTTACTAAAGTTTTTTCTGCAAAACTTTGATAACACGTAATGCTATCTGTATTATCTGAAGAATATGGAATATGGCATAAGTTGTTAGTCTTTAGCTTTGATTGCAAGCTGTACAAAAAGTCCTTAATGCTGCAGATGACAGTTGAAGTGGGCGTCTGTTGCGTAATACAGAGCGCACTTGAGAATGTCCTTTTGAGTGATTATCCCGGGAGGGCGGAGGGGGAGGGGCCATAAGGACGTTCCGGGCGTTTTGGTAGGAATTCAGCTGCTTTGGCGCTAAAGTGAAAACAATGCAATTGCACTCAGAGCACGCCCCCGCACAAGAAACAATTAGCAGACGGACAGACGGACGGATAGGCGGACGGACGGACGGACGGACGGGCGGACAGACGGACGGATAGACGTACAGAATGCAGTATATATAGGTATATATCTGTATATATATTGCATGATATAATGCATTGCTTTATAGACATTGGCGCCAGCAGTCAGCAGAGTGACACACTGAACACAGGTGTTGTTGCGTCTAGATATATATATATACAGTTATATATATACATATATATATATAGCGGTGTGTATGTGTGTGTGTGTGTATGTAACGGTATTGTGCATGGCTATTGCCTAGTCGACCCTGGCCGGCTGCAATCCCATTAAGATTGTGCGAGAAACAGCTGTTTTGGACACACACACATGCAGCTCATGCAGCCATGTGCTTGCCCTGACTGGTGGGTGTAGATGTGTGTGTATATATATATACATATATGTATATATATATATATGTATGTGTGTGTACATGTGCGTGGGTGCGTATATGTATATATAGAGAGGCCCAATTTTCCCCGCCAAATGTTTACCCTTTATTTTCGGCAGCCAACGCATGCGCCTTTTGGACACTTCTTGGCATTTTGTTGTTGTGTTCTTGGAGGGCACATTAACTCTTTTCTGTGTGTGTGTGTGTGTGTGTGTGTGTGTGTGTGTGTGGAGGCTTTTGGAGCAAAATTTATTGGTTTTGCCCAGGCGTTGAGGCAGGAGCCCGCAGCCCGCAGCCTGCACTGGCTGATAACCGCGCCACACACTGAACCCAAAACCTCCTCCCAAGACCCACGCGTGACGTCACAACTGTCATCTGCACAATATCCAAAAGATTTGGCCAAAATTCCAACACAAAACAAAAAAACCAACAAACTATATATCATTTTTTGGCACTACGTGACATTTTCCGAGTATTTCGACATCTTCTTATGCTGACCGTGCTGCAAAAATCACTCACCATCGGCATAAATATGATTTGTGTTGTTTGGTTGGACATGCTGATACATGACTTGTTGCAGTGCACCAATGTCGCCACTTTCATGTCACTTTAAACACTACAAGAGAATGAAAGCAGACGCGTCTGGCTCTGACTATTTATACAGACACAGACCCATGCAGGCGGCGGCGGTGGCGGCGGCGGTGGGTCCGGGTCCGGGCCTGCTCTGTTACGGCAATAGCTACGGCTACTGCTACTGCTGCTGCTACTGTTACTGCTAATGGTAAAGCTAAAGCTAAAGCTAATGCTAATGTTAATGCTATTATTACTGCTGCTTCTGCTCCAACCCAACTACCTAGTGATTCTATCCATATTGCAGCTCTGTCCATGGCACTCGCAACAGTCGTGCTCCCACTTACCTATCAACGTCATTTACACTATGAAACAAAAATTTATATTCCATTTAGCTACAATACCATGGAAGAAACCTTTTCAGCAAATTTTTTCTTTACAGGAACTTGGAAATTTCAGTTTCTTCGTTCCAAAGATTTTTCTACATTTACCCAATTGTCTTCCCATAAATTATTATCCATACTCTTTATAACCCAATTATTTCCCATCCCTCAGGAACATTTCATTTTCTGATTTCATTTTCCAAGTTTTTCCTTTATTGGTAGATTTTCTAAATTGATATCCCATTCTTTAAATATAAAACCCATCCCAACTACACAGTATATTTTTTAAATCTTTGTCGTATATCGCATGCGACATTTTGTCATTTCATATACCTTATACAGCGATTGCTTAGAAATCGAACCCTTTTGTTCCCGAGGTCCTTTCCAATTGTCTTTCCATATATTATTATTAAAAACCTGAAGCACTATTTTCTTTTATTTCTGCTTCCTTCACTGAAGAACTTTTTTTACGTAGGTGGATTTCAAATCCTACGCAACATAGTTTTTCTAGGAGGGTCATGCCTATCCACAAGAGCGGGACTCAAACCTAAGTCCTCTTGTTTGGCGTGATGCGCTATGCACATATATACTAAGCTTTCCTTTTCTTTCCTTTATATTCTTAAATTCTCCTTTTTCCCAACCATTCGCTGAAGCAAGTTTTTCAAGCCATTTTTCGGATTTCGAACCTCCAAGTTCTTCCTTTTATACGAAACATTTTGTATGTGTGTTTTTTAGACTATCCTGCTATTTCCCATACCATTTTTCATCCATTTCCTATCCGTGTGAGTTTTCCAGTGAGTTTTTGAAACTTTAATTTTTTCAAATTTTTACCCCAAATTTTCCTTGTTGAAATCCCCCTCACTACGATATACGACGCTTATATGCGAAATTGGTCAGTAAAGAACTTGTTGTGCTGTGTTCCCGTACTTGACGTCTGCCAAACAGCTTTTCACTGTTTTCCGCTGTTCGTTGGGGAGCTTTTCGTTGCCCTTTAGCTTTCACACTCTGAGAGAGAGACTTAACAGCACCGGAGAGAATGGAGAGCAGAGAGCAGAGAGTAGAGCCCATGGAACAGTCACGCTCTGTTCTGGGGTTGTTATTCGTGTTAAAATAATGGGAATTATGCTCAGCTTGTGACGTAAATTGGAAAACACTTTTGAAATTCGATCTTAAATGATCACAGTATTATAATTTCAACGTACCCGAACTACTTTTTGCGGGTTTTGAAATAATATATGCAAATGATGCAATTTGAATCCCATTAAACTATGCAACAAGTTTTTGTATCTTGTGTTTACTGATATGGGACTAGGTGGCCCAGTGGATGGCGCACTGTCCCACCAAACAAGAGGCGTGGGTTCGTTTGGATAGCATGATACTCCTTAAAAAACTAGTTTGTGGTGTAGTAAAAAAAGATATTCATTGAAGGAAGCTGAAATAAAAGGCAAATAGTGCTTCAGGATTTGAAACGATAGGGTTGTTATGGCCACTATTTGTTTGTTGATCTACCGATTTTTAGTAAATTCGTACTACAATTTTAGCTTTATTTTCACAATATTATGTTAGTAAAATTTTTACCTTTAAAAATCTTAAAAGCTTGAGTTTAGTTAATCCTACTATTTGAATGTAGGTTTTTCATAATTTTCTTAATATTTTTAAAAATAATACCTTAAGGTTCGGTTAGGATCGTTTGGGTTTAGTTTGAGATCTCACATAAATCACGAGATATATTGTGTTGAATCAACCTTTCACGGTTAGTTCAAAAAATTTGTAGATAATTTCATCACATCTAAGACTTATGAGCACCTCAGATGCTCAAGGGTCTAATTTTGCAGTTATAGTATTCTATTCTATAAGCGCTTCGGAGAATGCCAAATAGTAGTCTCTTGCGAGGGAGATCTCGGATATAAAAGAATTTATACCTTCTTTGTTTGATTTATAGAAAATTAGTATTTCTCATAGTACATTAGACGTAATACAATAAATTTGTATTCCATTTAAGAGCTTTTAAGTTCCGTCTTTTCGTGCAACAAGGCGGATGAGTAATATATTTTTTTTATTTTTCGTAAGTTCAAAAATTTTGACCGTTGGCAATAAATTGTAATACTTCTAGTATACGTTTTAAATGCACTCTTCATTCACTTGGTATCTTTCCGAATATACAAAAATGTTTAGTTCTCTCGAAAGACTATAATTTATAATGGGTTTCTAGGAATCACATTTATTTATGTTATCATCTGAGTTTTATTCTCATTTTCTCAAAATTAAGAGCTGTATACAGATTACAATTTATACAAATTAGAAAAAGATTATAAACATAATCCGGCCATTATCTTGACCTCTTGTTTTATGCTATATTTTTGTGAATGCAGGAATTGGATGAAGTATCTAATCACATGCGGTTCGAAAATTATACCTTTAATCCATTCTCCCAGCTGATGGTAGTCAGGAATTTCTTTACAGTTGTGCGAATTTTCCAATAAGACCAAATAAACTTAGTCCCTAACTTCTAAAAATTAGAATGCAGGGAATAAACTCTCCTTAAATTTCAGTCGAATATTACAAAATGAAACTATCATTTATTAAATAATTACAATCTGTGAAACATCAGCTTTGCTCGGAAAGCATATCTTCGGCCAACCACTAACTACAGAACATATGTCTTATTGGATATCAAATTTCCTTCAATGAAAAAGTCATTTGAAAACAAATGACGAAGCACTATCTTCGACCAAAAGAATTACAAAACTAAAATTCTTAGTCCAATCGGTGTTTCGAACCTACGACCTAATATTAACTAGAGTGCGACAGACCCGTTCGGGAAAATAAGCATAAAGACAAAATATGACATGATCTGTAAATGGCGCATATCTCCGGGTTTATAGACAAAATCTCCCGATATTTGATGGAAAGTTGATATGAAAAACGAAATATGAGGATGACTCAAAACACAAATGGATAGATAGACAGATGGCCGAACGAACATGCATCTTGCGATTTCTTTATTTCCTTTCGACCATTTTGGGGTCTATGATACTTCCTTTAATTGTTTACAAACTTCAGCACAAAGTAAATATGTATATATTATCTTTTTCTTCAAAACGATTATAACAAAGATCAACCAATTCTTACGATCAACTCGCTGCGGCTTTGTGATGAGATCCAAATTAAAATACTACTTTAAGCACGATATATGTAATGCATTAATGAAATTGTGAATTTCAATGAATTTTCTTAATAATTAAATTTTGTTTAATATTCCATGTTATCCGTCGATGCAAATAAACAGATGATTTTTATTGCAACTAAAACAAATAATCGAACATTGCGATTGCTGAAGAAATTGAAAACCGAAATAACGATAATATTGATAGATAGATATCGATAGATTTGTCAACAAGAGTATGGTCACTTTGCCATTTTATTTGATATAAGTTGCATTGAATTGCAATTGAGTTTATTTGCTTGATATTTTAAAAATTTTTAATTTAGCAATATTAATCTTAAAGATATAAAACAAGAAGTATCGAATTATAAACCCAATAGGAAAAACATTTAATAATATGGACATTTTTTACCAAATTGAAACGAAAATCGCAATGTATCAAATATATAAAAAAAAAGAAATATTTTTTTAATTACATTTAAATTTAAAAATAGGTTATTTTATAATTTTGTTTTTATCATATTAGAAACTATCGGTGTCAGTATCGATTTTGGCAAGAATATAAAAATATCGATAATCAACAGTTTCATTGAAACACAATAATAGCATTAAGTGTATTTAAAAAACATGTTATTTCATTATAATGTGTATATTATTTACAAATGAAATAAATCAAAAGATATTAAATGGCAGTGCTCAGACCAGTGTTTTGTCCAGCAATTTTTTAGAATTCCTCTGGTCACATTGTTGCAGTCAGCAGTTTGGCAACGACGTCATCGTCATCGCTTTCGCTGTGCCTATCGATAAAATGTAAATACCTACTCACATATACATTTATATGTAGATGTTGTAATTGTAAGAGAAAGAAAAAACCTAACAGCCAGTGTAAGGTGCAAACAACAAGCGAAACAACAAGTAAAACGTAAATAAATGGGGAACTTCGCGAGCAGACAGAACGCTGCAGTGGAAGAGGCAGACCACATCACGAACCATGCCTACAAGTATCCACCTCGCATGGGCAACTTCTTTGGGACCCATTTCATAATGGGCGGTGAACGCTTTGACACGCCCCAACCAGAGTCATATTTGTTTGGCGAAAATGCAGACCTCAATTTCCTGGGCAATCGGCCCACGGCTTTCCCCTACCCCCCTCCGCAAGCCAACGAGCCGACGAAAACGCTCAAAAGTTTGGTCAACATACGCAAGGAATCGGTTCGGTTCGTGCGAGTGCCAGCCGATAAGAAACCCGATACGGACTCTGGCTCCGATATCGTGCTGGAGAAGGATCGAAAAAGTCTGGTCGAGATGACCAGAGGCAGCAGCGAGCAGGTCGATGGCAATGTGCTCTGCAGCATGGTAGGGGGCGACCTCAAGCCCGAGCTGCCCACGTACTGCTATAATATCGAGTTCACCTTTGACTCGGATGCCAAGTGCGCCATAACCATATACTACTTCTGCACGGAGGACGTGAGTCCCAGTGGTGTCACATTGACCCAGCGCGAGGGCCTGACCCTCACCTCGGACACCTACCACTACGAGAAGGGCATCAACCAGGCCTTCTCGCAGCCCAGCCACATCTTCAATCCCCAGCTGATACCGGAGGATGATCTGGTTTATAGTATCGGACGCGAGCAGTACCCCGTGGCCATACACTGTGTCATCGAGGAGGGCAACGAGGAGTGTCGCCAGTCGCACACTACCATTTGCGTTATCGATCACCATCCGGAGACCAACAGCTACGTCCTGCGCGCCCTCAAGCAGAAGATATTCGTTGACGGACTGTGCTATCTCCTCCAGGAGATCTACGGCATTGAGAACAAGGCCGTAAATAAGACCTCACTCGACGAGGAGATCGATGACCATGGCAGCGAGTGCGTCATCTGCATGAGCGAGACCCGCGACACCCTAATACTGCCCTGTCGACATCTCTGTCTATGCAATTCTTGCGCCGATTCTCTGCGCTACCAGGCCAACAACTGCCCCATATGCCGGGCACCATTCCGTGCACTGCTCCAAATCCGTGCCGTGCAGAAGGGCATCAGCACCCACATGCTGCACCAGAACACACCCACGTCGAGTGGAGAGCCCGCACCCATTGATGTGCCCCCCGGATACATACCCGTCTCACTCATCGAGGCGCTCAATGGACCGCCGCAGTACGTGGCGCGTACCAGGTACTATTTATACCGTTAAATATATATGAAAATAGGAAGTCGAAAACAGTAAGTTAATATTTCAAAATAACCGAAAACAACAAATCTTAACTAAATGGTAGTGTATCTATCCGTGGATCAAGATTCCAGCAGAGGAAGGTGTTTATTTCTCCTAGGTAAAGTCTTGAAGGTAGTTTCTGTTTCTGTGGAATGCTAATTGGATTCAAGACATCGATCAAATAGTATCTTCAAGACAAGAAGCTAGTGTTGTCCTCTTGAAATTGGATTCAGATCAGAGCACTGGGAAGCGTAATATTTGAGCCAATTGAGCCGATATTCTACGATATTCCCTTCAAAATTTACAGAAATCCTCAATTTTAAAAATAGTTGAATATAAGAACAATCCACGGAATTTGATAGATTGTCTAGAAATACTTTTGTTGATCGATGATAAATTTTTACTTTTCGTTTAAACTTTCTTGGACCGTAAATACTGAGGAATTCTAATTGGATTCAAGATATCCATCAAATGGAATATTCAAGACAAGAAGCTATCGCATGTGTAGTAGGATTCAAATCAGATCACTGGGAAATGAATGGAATGATCTATGATCTTTCGATATAATAACTTCTTTTCAAAATTTATTGTGGAATTGATTCAATAGATAAACAATCCACGGAATTTGTCAGATATTTTAGCACTCGTCTCATTGATCGATGATTCATAACTTGATTTCAAGCCATATATTAAGTTGATTTCCGTATCTCATTAACAGATGAATCAACACGTAATTTTATGAATAGGTTTCTCAAGTTTCAATAGAGTTTCCATGCTTTATTGTAGGTAAAAACAAATGAGTATTATGCTCGGCACAGCGAAGATTACACAAGAGAGGTTCCAAGTTGAAATGCCTAAAAGAGCCAAATTTTTATAGCTCGGGATATCCGTCGATCAGTGGATAGCGCACTATTTCCGCAAACAAGAGGTTGTGGGTTCGAGCCCCACTCATGTCGAGAGCACGACCTGTGTTTTCACTCACAAAATATCCTACTAATTCCACCTTATTTGGACAGAACAATACAAATCATTTACGATCTTGTGGAAGCCCTAAATTGCTCTGAAAAATAGGAAATTAAAAATCCCATGGAAGAGGATATTGGGTTGTGGCGTAGGACTTGAAATCCACCGCGTAAAAAAACTTTTCAGCGAAAAAAAATAAGAATAAATATCAAAGTAGTTGTCTTGCATCATGAATATGAATAAACCATGGAACCTGACAAATAGCTGGCAATATTGTTCACTCCAAACCATTCGCATTTATATTCTCTCCATGGTTATGAAAGAGATAGAAGGAAAGTTTTTGGGGCAAATTTTCAACAAACATGTTTACTCTCTCCTTTCCGTAAACCGAAGTAAAACTTAAGATACAAATTTTCCTAAATATGTTTGGGAATTTGCAGTGTCCCTAACTTATCTTTTACTAAAAATTAAGCTAAAATTTTACGAAATTATTGGCTATGAAAATTTTGTCAATACCTAACCTTAGCCTTAACCTTTCCTGACTTGATTTCTCTCAAAGAAAATTGATGATTCCTACTATAATCTTAAGTGAGATATAATTAAGGTGATAAGCCTAAAACTGTTCTACCTATTCTAAGCTTATCAAAACCCTCAGAGTTGCGCTTGGACGAAAATATGACTTGAATATGTTTATTTCTGCCAATGAAAAAAGAAAATCCTTATGAAAATTTTAAGATATTAATTAAAAATCTCAGCTTATAAACCTTAGCTACACTCGCACCTTCTGACTTTCAGAACTTTCACTGATTTAATCCACATTTTCTACGCTTTTTCAATAGAACCAACGATAATGACACCACAGACAGCGTCACAGTTGCCACTTCGACAATGACCACGGGTGACGTTAAAGCCACATCGCCGCTCAAATCCAGTAGCCAACGCCGACCCAAGATCAAGAAGAATGCCTCCACGTGCACCACCACGAATGAGGTGGGCACCATTACCAACCAATCTGGAGGTATCTCTACGTTGTCTGTTGTCGAAATCGAAAGCGATCCGAAGAAGTCGACGACAGCCTGCACCTCACCCACATCCAAGACAGCCACGTCACCCACGTCGGCTTCCTCGCCGGAAAAGCAGGAGGTGCACATTGTGAACGAACGCCATAATGGTTATATGTACCAGAAACGTAGCACAGACACTCACAACGATGAGGATGAGGATAGCGAGAATGAGAAATTGTCGCCCTTGCTATCGCCAACCAGCAGATCCCAGAACACATCAAGGAAATCGCTCAAGGAAGTGGTTGCGTCTCTAGATAGCAGCGATGAAGTGGACAAGGACAGACAAGTGGTGACAACGGTCAGCGTCAGCGTTGCGGCTGCTCTGGATGATTCGCCACCCAGGAAATCTGTCTCGCTGAAGCGACCCAAGCACAAGCCAGAAGGCGCCAATGAAGGTGCAGCTACCGTACAGACAGGCTCATTGGGCGCCAATTTGAGTGCAGAGGATTCGGATTATTATACGCCCGAAGACACACAGAACAGCATAATGGGCCCACTGTGCCAGGCGCAGCGCACGAAGAGTGGCGAGCCCTTGTGCGGCGGCTGCGTTACGGGAAACCGCGGCATGGGTGACATCAATATGCTCAGCTCTGTCGTCAAAAAGAATCAGAATCTACACAAAAAGTCCACATCCGTGGGCAACATTGTGGGACCGGCAACTGCCGCAGCCAATGCCTGCGGTGTCGGTGCCGTGGACATAAAGACTAACAATGTCAGCTCACTTCCGGGTAAATATAACTAAGCCATATACGAGGTGTGTTCAAGAAGTAAAGTGACTTCTCTTTGGTTTGTTAAGTTGGTACATTCTTCCCGAACATCTGTACCAAATTTCAAGTGTATATCACATTTGGTTTGGTTGTGAAAGGCGTAAAAGTTATAAGTTATGGATCAAAGGATTTGCATAAAATTTTCTGTAAAAAATAACATTGACTTCTCCGAAAGAGTTGAAATTTTGACAGTGGCATAGGGTGAACTGTTCTGTGCAGTCTTCGAAGATGGCCGGGAAGATGTCACCTTAAAAGTCACTTTAATTTTTGAACACACTTCGTATAATCCAAGACCGTAAGACCTATAACCGTAGCTATTATTTCAGATATGTTGGACAGCCCAGTTAGCGGCAATTCAGCCTCCACGCGCAGCTCCAGTGATAGTTACTCATCCAGTTCGTCGACCAAGCAGTTGCTCAGCTCCAACCCGATTCCAACGGCAGCCAATATAATCGTGGATGACAAAGCGGCCCTTGAGCATGCGGTCAACGTTTGAACAATATTATCATAAATATATATTAATTCCGTGCGAAACACGTATGTGTGTGCACCATTATATTATATGTATCATTCTCACAAAGTTAGTAAATCCGAAAATATTATATTGTTCCATAGACGAAACTTTTAAAACAATTCTGCGTATGTATAATACAATTTTAAGATTTTCGTCCATCGAACTTTAAATATTTATGTATGTTCGACTTTTGACTTGATCGGAAATGAACATTTAAAATATTCCAAGCTCCTTAATTTATTATGCCCGTGTTCTATCACAAGTATTTCCGATTCAATCTTAAGAATACTAAATATACTTTTCAAAAAACAACAAAAAAAATAGTAGATTAATCAACCATATCAAATTAGTTTATATATCTTCAGAGTGTCAACGGTTTTACATAGCTTCAGATTGAATCTGTACAAGCGATGATTAAACAAGATCTGCAATTGGAATTATACATCATGGAAATTGTTTACGTAATATAATAGACGATTTAATGCTTCGTTAATTTTAAGTTTTTATATTTTAATCCTTATAAATGTTGCAATATTACATATTTCTAAAATATTGGTATATTCCGTCCACCATAGGAAGAATATGATTTTTTATTATTTATATAATTTTTGAAGAAAATATTAGGGGTTTAAATAAATTCGTGCGGTTTGGATAACAAATGTTGCTGGCAACATGGGCATGGAGTGCCATAACAACCCTATCGGGTGACAGACTGAAGCACTATTTGCCTTTATTTCAGTTTCTTTCACTGAAAAACTTTATACGTGGGTGGACTTAAAATCCTACGCCACAACATGGTTTTTCTAGGAGAGTCATGCCTATTGACAGTAGCGGGACTCGAACTCGCACCCCTTGTTTGACGGGACAGTGCGCTGCCGACAATATCGGAAGACTATATCATATAGCAGAAATACAAATGAAAGTCTGGCTTGCTTATATTTCCAATGTCTAGCAACAAATTGCATTAAAACTATTGTTTCTTTACTGTCGAACGTTCTACCGAATTTTAAAAAAATCGGTTTATAAGCGAGGAAATCTTTCAGCGTTTCTTAAGGAATTGCCAAAAAGTGTTGGATTTTTTGACCTGAACTTCGACCTCATCAGCCATAATTTGTTACATTTTTAGACGACTTCCAAAAAAATTACATATTTCTCAAAGATTTATTGCCTATTTTCAGTTCGCATTCTAAATTTTATCCATTTTTGTCGGATGACTTTCGGATGCTTGATTGAACCGAATATATGTATATATTTCACCCTTCAAAAATAACTCCAAATATTTTTTAATCAAATTTTGATTTCATATATTATGCTAAAAGTATCATTCATAATTGGTTCTCTTTTGCTGTCGAAAATTGCATTGACACATTTAAAAGTATGTCAACAACCCTTAGGAAAACCCCACGGGCGAAAGTTTAACGAAATTGGAGCAAGCGCCGATACCAGTATCGAAAAAGTACTCAGACGAGCCAGCCACTAAAGAATCGATAGTCAATGCGATAATTCGGCAGTTAAGCTTTTATGGCTGGCAACCGTTATATAAATTGGATTTGAACATGTTTTATTTCCAATTCCATTTTATTTGCTTAAACAAATAGAATTTTCTTTGATTAAACATATATTTTAAGCTTAAAATAAAATATACGGATTTTAGAAGTTTTGGTTATTGAATTTGTAGATGAGTTAATTAATCGAAATTTGCGAATTGCTGTTTTTTGTTTTTTTTTTTAATTTTGGTAGGATATAAAAATGTATTGCGTTGTAATTAAATCAAAATCTTATGCTTTATTGTTTGCCAATTGGCATCGATATGCATTTGAATCGGCGGCAAATATCGATACACCTGCGCTGTTATCACAGCTATGCAAATCAAGTCGTGCCACTGCCATCCTTAGAGGTCACATTTAGACAACAGTTTGTTTACTTTCCGCAACATCGCATTCACCCAAATAAGTAATTGGGATTCAATTGCTTTGCACCGCGCGTGGACTCCGACCAAATGAACACAGCATATCGCCAACGGCAGTTATAGCGTAAGGGTATGTAAACCGTTTCGGGCCCGGGTCCGGACCAGGAGTTGCTCCTCCTGCATCATGTGCTCCGACAGGCACCATGTGTGTTGGTTGTGGTGGGTGGGGGATAGCCCATGTTTTGGTATTATTTCATTAGTGTACAATTGATTTTTGTCGGTCTAATTTCAAAATTCCAAGCCCGAAAAGCGAATAAAACGAGTTGTCAAAGTCAAAAACAAAGTTAATTTTTATTGCAAATTTGAATAGAAAAGGTTTAGGGCCAAAAGTGGTACTTTTCCTGATCGTATGTACTTATGTATATATGTATAGATGATGATACATGGGTGAGTGTATGCGTGTGTATATGGTATGTACAGTGTATACTCTCGTTGCCTACAATTGAGAGAGGGGTTTTTGAAAGGGGGTCTTGCTATCGTTATCAATCGTTATCAATCGCTATCAATCGTTATCAATTGTAGGTCCACATAAATTTTGCTAGACTAATGTGCTCACATTTTGCTAATTCCGTCCACATTAATGTTCCATGCTATTGCGGCGCATTTACTTTTTGTTAGCTAATTCAAATTTGACTAAAATTTAGTTAAAAAACAAAATTCACATACAAATACATGAGTTGCTTGACAAGGCGAAGCTGTCGGTCAAGGGGTGTCGAGGAATGTCCGGGGTAATATGATACGTGGTGTTGTTTGTTATTGCGGCTGAAAAACTGAAGTGAAGTGAAAAAAGGAGAAAGCGCCGGCACTGCCATCACTTGGCCACGGCGGAGGCGGCTGTCGATAGAGTGCGTGACTTGCGCTTTTTCAACTTGGTCTTCACCTTGCGCACCAAACTGACCGTGTCCAGGGCTATGCCATCTGCCGATTTGTTCGCCTGCATCGTGCTGCTATTGCGATACTGCAATATGTTGCCACCGCCACCGCCACCACCGCCGCTGACCGGCGTGCCGGAGCTGCCCGTCTTCAGGTGGTGTCCGCCGGCGTAGCGCATACGCCTCGAGATGCCGCTGCCGCCACCGCTGGCTGCGTTGGCCGGGTTCTGCTGCACGGCGGTCACCACGATGCCGCTGGTCTTGAATTTGCTGGTCGAGCGTGCCGCCGATTGTGGCATGCCTCCGGCTGCCGAGCTGTGCGGCAAGTGCTCGCTTCCGCCTCTTCTCGGTTGGCTTTTGAAAATCAGGCGCTGCATCTGGTTGAGATGCTGCTGTTGCTGCTGTCCGGCTGTGTTGGCCGATCCACCGGCATTGCCCCGTGTCCGGGAGAAGCGGGTAACCAGCTGCGTGGTCTCGGCAATCTTTATCATGCTGGACTTCCGCTTGCCCTTGGCATTGGCTGCTGATGTGCTCACGTTGACCACATCGCTGCTGCCACCTGCCTTGCTGGACTTTTTGGGCTTGCAGCCACGCAGCAGCACTTGTGGATCCTCCAGTTTGTTGCTAGTACCGCCCACCAAACGATTATAAGACGGTTGCAGCTTCTTGTGCTCCTGCTGCCACATCAGTAGTTTTTGGGAACAGGCGCTACAGGGCAAAGATCATATCATTTCAGTCTCCTTTAGGCGCATTGCTACTTACTTGAACAAATCCACCTGCTCCAGCTTGCGTGGCCTGCGCTGTAAGCCCATATAGGCGGGCGGTAATGCTGCGGAGTTTGTTGTGGCCGCCGGCGCCCCGGATCCTGATGGCGGTTGTTCCTTGCTGCCACCGCCGGTATTTCGTAGTGAAGCCGCGGCTGAGGCCATCACTGTGCTCATTTGATTCGTTTGCGACTGATGGCCTTTATACCAGGCTAGTGGTCGGTTATCGGTCTCGCTGTGGGCGCCGGTCCAGATTTTCTTTTTAAGCGACAGCTTCATTTGCAGGTCATCTACGTTGGCAGCAGTGCCGTGTCTTTGATGGGCAAGCGGTATAAAGTTGGTGGGAACACTGGTGTTTCGGGTTTGGATTAGCTGTGGAAATTGATTTATTTGTGGTGGATGCTTCGTTACTCACCGTCGAGGTGCCGCCTTGTGCGCTCTAACACTTGGTTTAGGTTCGTTAAGGTAGAAATTGGGTCTAGTATTGCCGGTTTCCTGGTTAAGATCATGCCAGGAATAGGTACGCCGTGCACTTGCACCTTGGCCTTGTCCGTGTAGCTGGCCAGCAGCTTGCTCGGGTGCTGTGCGTGGCGTCAGCTTGTAAACATCCAATTTCTTAACACCGCTACTCTTCGAAGGCGTTGTCACAATCAGCTCGGGCGGCATATGACCCTGTTTTGGTTTCTGCACCACCATGTCCCCGATTTCCTCGATATAGCGGCGCTGCAGCTCGCTCTGTAGCAGAGTGTGTCGCAAGGGCGCCACTGCCCCAAATCCGTTTCCTGTTGGCGACAGCTCCTCATCATCAGTAGAGAAATGCAAATCGGACCCCGGATCGGTGGTTGGCAAATCCAGTGGTGTGCGCACCACTTCGCCCCGCTTCTTAATGGGCTTGTTGCGCACACGCTGCCGGCGATTCTGTAACATTAACCTAATTAGCTTAACAATTCTATAAACCGGAAATTATCTGGTCATATATTATATACAAAAACTACCAATCGCTAGTCAAAGTCAAGGTGTTAATTGCATCCTCGGCGTGCCGAGGGGTGCTCTAGGAGCACCGGACTTGTACAATATACCTTCTTGCGGCGAAAGATGAAGATACGTCGATTGGCCAACCAGAGTCGTAGGTTGCGATCGATGCGCATCTTCCGATTTAGATTTGCTTTTGCTTTCTCTGTGGGCATGTGCTTCTTTTTCTTGCGCTTACGGGTCTGCTCTTTGCCGGGCTGCTTGGTTTCATTACTAACATCCGTATTCATGTCCGACGACTGGGATCCGACACTGTCAGAACTCTCCGAATCCGGTGATTGGCGCTGGGACTTGAAGGTTATATTGGAGCACTCTTGGCTCTCATTATCATTGGTATTGCAGCTGGGCGAACTGGGTCCAGCGGCACCACCGGCCATGCGCTTCGAATTGGATACCTTGCAACCCAGTTTATGGCGACGTCGCTTAAGACGCGCCAATGCCTTGAACTTCCGCTGAAGAACCGGTGAAAAGTATATTTGGTCCAAAACATGCATAACCTTATGCATGCGGCGTACACGAAACTGTTGACGGTGCATAAAAATATTGGTGCAGTGCCATGGAAATGGAAAAGTGGTGCATCCTGTGCCTAATTAACGGAACACCTACCTTGCGGATCTCGTGCAAGACCTCCGGTGAACTGGGTGGTGCGCGTATCGGCGCACAGCAAGGACCCTCTAGATCTGAAGCAGTTATCGAATGTTTGCCCTCGTTGTCAGAACTGGAACTGCAATTGCCCTCGTCGCTAGTGGTTTTTGAAAAATTGGAATTCAGAATAAAATTCATTATATATTTGAGTTTTTTTGAATTGAATTGAATTGAATTAATTGAAAGATGTGAAGTGAGTGTGACCAATGGGATATATTTGATTTCTATTGTTGTCATATTCTATGGAAGCTTTGAATTGTTCTTTTTGAGCGTAAGAGTATCCTTTACTTTATAGTTATCTACATCTTCAGACAGATAATTGTTATGGTTTCATTTCACCTGTCTGATTCGTTGGAGTATGAGGTGATTACAAATTGTTTTAGGGATTCATGTTTTCCATTAACATGTATTATAGCCTTAGCGTATAATAGTATTAGTATTTTAATACAGTTTTTTTGGTTAGATCTTAAAGTTAATCCTAGTGCTACCAGAGTTGATCACTACCGTATAGTCCGTCAGTATTGAGCTATCGTTATGAAACTTAGCACATAGCCTATTATCTGTCAGCACATTCGTTGGAATCGTCCGAATCGGACCACTATAACTGCTATATAACTAAAAGTCAGTTTTTCTTATATTTTCCATGTTTTTCACACACTTAATATTACTTATTGTCTAGCAAATAACTTATATATATAAGACATATAGCGGCTATAACAACCCCCACCGGGTTACATCCTGACGCACAATTTGCCTTTATTTCTGCTTCCGACACTGAAGATCTTTCATTTACGTGGGTGGATTTCAAATCCTACGCCACAACCTAGCTTATCTAGGAGGGTCATGCTATCGACATGAGTGAGACTTGAACCATATCCACAGGTTCACCGATTCTTATCTATCGCTTTACCAAATTTCATGAGGTTAGGGCTTCTATATCAAATAACTACCATATAACTAAGAACATGTTTTTCAAACGTTGTCTTCTTTTCATTGTTAATTCTAATCTAGTTTCTGATTATCTTTTTAGAATTTTATTGTATTTAAATTTTGGCGATGAATATGAAATCTTCTGCGCGACGAAGATAATTCTCCCTTACTTTAAGTATCCCCATAAACTTCAAGATGATACCAAACCCATCAGCTGAAGTTTTCTAAAAATTGTTTCGATAGTAACAATATCTATTTTATTCCAATTATGATCCGATTCGATTATAGAATGGCTTTCAGTTCTGAAAATTGTATCATGCAAGACCAATTTGAAACCAAAACTATATTTCATGTGATAAGATGAGAAAGTTTTGGGTGAAGATAACAAGTCAATTGTATCTTTAGAATAGCTTTCGTAACTTCGTAAATAGAGCATTTTGTGGACTTATCAAAATTCTCATTAATTTTTATAGGCGTTTTTGGATTGATCCATATGGGAGGACTTTCATGGCTAATTTAAGTTCTATGGATTAGCTTATAGGACGACTAATCAAAGACGCATCTTCCATAATAATTAGGAATATTATATGATTACTTCATGTTAAACTATCATGACTGTTTGAAACCATTTGATTACTTTATTAGCTTATAGAAAACTGGGATGTCATAGACTTCTATGAGGAGGGAACATCCTAGGAATTCCGCCCGATATCTTTTGAAAACTTTCCTTGTTCATTATAGACAAGATATAATAGAGATATGTACGAATTATGTTAGAATATTTACCTGGAATAATCAGACAACGGAATGTTAAGTGGTTCATCAGCGCTAGAGCCTTCGCGCATCAGTCTTTCGATTATTTTGGAGCGTAGTCTTTCCTGTTGTTTGAGTAAATTTAAAATCTATTGTAAATGTTAATGCATTAGGATTAGTGAGAAATTATAAGTTTAACAAAATCAATAAAAATGTTCAACTGAAATAGCTATCTTCAGATTTCCGAAGATTGTCTGTATATATACTTGCAGATTGTTGGTGTAGAAGCAATTTTCGAAATTTGCCGATTTTTTCAGAAAGAAAAAAAACATACTGCAAGTTTATAAATGATATTTAAATGTGAAGAATTCTTTTTTTCTTTTGTTGTGGCTGTAAAAATTATTGTACAAAAATCATAATATAAAAAGCGTCTAACTACGTAAATAGCTTTATTCAGACAAATTGTTTACAGTGTACTGTAAAGTAAGAGGCCAACTACGGATACAAGATACAGATACAAGATACAAGATACAAATACAAATGTAAGAACTAAAAACTAATAAAAGTATAATATTAATTAATGATAATTTAATTAATTAATGTGCCTTTCGGTGCTGTCTGTGTGTGCTTACGTTAAACATATTGTACATAGAAATCATACAATTGATAGATAGATAGATACGATAGATAGATACGATAGATAGATAGATAGATTACAACTTTAAAGGCTACCTAATCTAGGGTTTTCAAAAAAATTAGAAAAACAGCGATTGGCGATTAGATAGCATTCAAATTCGTTACTTTTTGGCAACATTGTCTTTGGAACATTTAAAGATTGGAACATTAGAATTATAACATATACACATACAATAGATGTTGTTCTTGTTGTTGTTGATAAAAAAAAAAACTTTAAGATCTTTAGCCGATGCTCGAGATACGTTCAAATATCGAGAGAGACCATTTATATAGAATTATGGTATGGTAGTGTTGGTATGTGATCAGCACAGCACAAGGCAAGGCAAGGCAGATACGACATTTACAAGTATTTAAAGTTACAGATCGAAGTTACAGATAGAAGTTGAAGAAGATGAAGCGGTTGGCTGGCGGTATTCTTACAGATGTGTGTGTGTGTGTGTGTGTGTGTGTCTAGATGTGTGTATGGCTGTGTGTTTTAGGTGTATTTGTGGGTCACATTCCTAGGAGACACTTTTCTCCACAGAACGTTTCATTTTTAGTTTATCGCTTATAATACATCCCTGATCGGCCATTTTTTGTAATTTTAATGCTTTCTGTTCGCGCTTCTCGCGTTTTCTTATCTTTTTGATTTGCTTAAATAATTTAGCATGTCGCTTTACTTTGTTCGGATTTTCATCACAATAATCCAATAAAGTCTCACAAAATGCGCGGCCCATGTGCTCATAGTCCTGGAAAAGGATAGTTTTGGATAGATTTGGATATGTTTTGGTATAGCCATGCATCGTCATGACATCGGGTTACAAATTCGTTACCTGTGTATTGAAATGGGTGCCCTTTCGCGAGCCCAACGAGGAGCCGCCAAAGGATGCCTCAATCGTATAGCTATTCGTAATACCCAGCATCCAGACCACAATGCGTCCAGTGCCTTCCTTGCTGCGTTGTATCTTAAATTTGCAGCTCTCAAACGAGAACTATATAGATAGATAGTAATATATAGAGTTGGAGTTGGAGAAACACTTGAATTGGTTTGACGAGACGGCACTTACCCTATCGGCGCTGTTTTTGTGCAGCATCAAGGGAAAGACCTGCTCGGTTAGTCTCTTTTCCGGATTGCGCTTGTTCTCACAGCCGTATATAAATATATTGTGCTTGCGTGAATGTGCGTGCATATCACAGTACATGGCCACACCGCATTCCTCAATCAGTCTATCCAAAAGGGTAAGGGTAAAAATTAGTAGAGTAGTGCCTAGTTGTTGCCATAGTTACGTCAATACCTTCTAATCATTGCTTTTGTATACCAGATGGATGGATATGTTTCGCGTATAACCGTACGATATTGGCGATTCAAATCCTTGCCAGTTAGCGAATTTCGCGTATTGCCCACAATGACGCCATCTGGATTTAGCATCGGAACAAGCTTGAATATAAACTTGTGTCGCAGTCGCTTAGCTACAGTCGTATCGCCTGTTATAAAGTCCATTAGACCCTTCATCATCCACGACGATGGTGTCTCACTGGGATGTACACGTGCCGATACCACAATTGATTTCTTGCGCTAAAAGCAAAAGATTAACTAGATACCCTGTAATTTATTAAGCTATTTCTTACCCGCATATTATCCTCATTACTGGAGGGTGCCGTTACGGTTAGGTAATACACATTATTACCAGCCAATGTGCGGCAGAGCAGACGTAGCTTACAGAATTTCGATTTAACTGGATTACGTTGTATTTCCATTAGATAATCCTGTTCAGAAATAACAACAGGGAGTTAACAGGGGCTCTATATATCCTTCCAACGATCCACTTACCTGTAAATCACTGTAGGTGTACGGATAGCTGTGGGCGAAGTACACCGTGTCATCGTCATACTCAAACTCTATGGTAAATGTCAGCGTATAACTAGAGTTATCCTCGTCTTCCTCATTGGCGTTGTTATTGGTTCTATGAAATCAAAATTATACAAAATAGTTTTTGGCATTGTCTTTTGAAAAACTCACTCATCATCATTGCGATAATATGATATGTTATTGCCACATCTGCGCCAACCTTCGGTCTTCTCCTTGGCACCAAGTGTGGAATACATAACCGGACGCATACCATCATTGTACAGGCTATCGGATTTAACCAGATTCACAATGGAGAAACGATAGAGCATATTGCGACGTGTACGGCGAACACGAAAGTAGAACCATTGCTTGGAACGACTGGTATAGAGATCGGGACGCAAATATAGCTCATAGTAGGTTGGCGTTATTTGCACTGCCTTCGCCAGGTTACCGGACTCAAAGCGTGACTCAAACTCAAGACTATCGTACTCATCGGTATTCATCGGATGACAGTTGGTCACAAATTTGGCACCGCCCACCGCCGAGCGACTGAACTGCGCTTGCGACATATCATTGGAAGCAGATTGAGATGAAAACATAGATGACTTTTCATTAGTATACATCTCGGAACAGAGCTTATCGCTGGTAAGTTCAAAGGTGCTAGTATTGGTAATGGTGCTAGTGCTTCTTGCCGTCACCCCGATCTCAGTGCAGGGTACACGATCGAACCCACGACGACGACCCCTTGCCACAGCGGCAACAGCTGCTGCCATGCTCACCGTTCGTGGACCAAGAGCCGTTGGTACCACTGGCAATGGCTTCTTTTCTTCGGCCGCTGCTGGGAATATAGATTCGTTTATTTAGATGACTTTTCCAAACACTCTAGTTTTTGTTAGTAAAAAATCGAATAGGAGTACAGATTAGAGCCCTTTTTGTATAATATAATTCTTTGTTTATCTACAGTTTTCAACGAATGTCAGGGATTCACCTGATTCAGAAGTTTTAAAAGTAAAGAAAAATCGATTGATCGTATCGTATAAGTCTGCCTATATGGGAATACATTTAAAGGATTATCAATGGATTGAGTATTATTGTTTTGCTAGGTTTGAAGGTTCGACTCCTCGTTGAAGTAGGAACATTTTTTATCATTTTGAAGAGAATTGTATATGGAAGCTTTGTATAATATGGATGCTTTGTAGACCCCAAAATGAAGAATGTTCAGGAGATAAAACAAATGGGTTGGTGTTGTTTTATATGTATTGTCCATAGATCCTCTATTTTGGAGCTAACTTTTCTGTTGCATAGGACTACTTGACTAAATGATTTTCATGCTCAAAATCATTCTTGCTCATATCTCCTATGTTTATCTTTCTATGGCCTTTAATTTTGATGTATACTACAATTAACTTATCGTCTAACGATTCCGAAAATTTCAAGAGAATTAAACCATATAAATGGAAAATATTCGTAGCCAAATCTGTCCCTTAAATTGCCTATTAAATTAGTTTTGTTTTCTTTCATATTTCATCGCTTACTTGGCAGCCTGCAGACGCCTTCGTCTTCGACCAGCGTATCCGTATCCGATACTGAACTGGAGCTGGCACTTTGGCATTTGTCCGCACCGCCGGCCAGTCGCCCAATTGTGGAAGCGGTTTCGCAACCTCGCATTATCTCGTCCTTGGATGGATCATTGTTGTCCGCATTGCAATCATCGCTGCTCGCTTTCTCCCTGTCCTTGTCCATGTCGAGGGACACGTTGGTCTTCTTGTTCGGTGACTGGGGTTGACGCGCTGTGTTTTGAAAAGCCGCCTCCAAGCGGGTGATGTTCGCCTTGGGCAATTTAAAGGGCGTTACGGCGTATTTGTTGTGCACCTTGTTGGCATTGGAGTTGCCGCCGCTTGTCGAGGGCTTCGGATCGTGATCGACTATTTTCTGAATGATTGCACTGGACACTCTGCGGCCGAATTGGTTTTGTGCTGGGACCGATTTGTACTCGGTGGTCTTCCATCCATCGTCAGCCTCAATGCTCTCCTTACCGGACTTGTCTGTTTTGCCGTGTGTCTCCGCACCGCCTGCGTATCGATTTTTCTTGGCCTCAACCTTACCTTCGCAACTCGTATCACAATCCTCGTCGTCGTCATCGTCGTCCTGCGAATTGCTCGTCGAGCAATCATCTAGGCCATTGAGTATCTTTGAGACGCTATTCAGTTGGTTTTTGCCATGCATCATTCGTCGATTGAATGGCGTGAAATCAGTTCTGGAATCCGAGGAGTCATCCGAATCTTCGCTGGACTTATCCTCTATCTTAATTTGATCATTCGCATGGCCCTGTTGTTGATGGTGCAAAGTCAATTTAATATTTTGTATATGCCCAAACACAGACCCATAACCCCCCCAAAACCCCAAAACACCAACATCACACGCCCCCAGGCCCATTGGGTAATCCCCCCACGTACGGATTTGTGCCAGCGGTGCATGCTTAGAGTTAATATGACAAGCTCTGTGGTGTTCACATGATACTCACATAGTTGACGGCACTTATGGGACAATAAGTAAACACAACAATGCCATTCTCCTCGCCAACGGGACGCGGCTTCAACTCGTTGCCCGTTGGAATATTGAGCGGCTCGGGTTGGGCTGGTACATAGGGAATGTGTATAATGCGCTCCTCAATGACCTGGAGAGGAAGGAGCAGGACGTGTAGAATATTAAAGCAGTTGGTTGGTTTACACTTGGGGGAAAATATGTCGGTTAAATTTGGAACTTCTTTTGACAATTATGCTGAAAACAAGGAGTAATCATCTTCAGTTTTTGGGATCCTAAGTTTTATTTGAAAATTCCAAAGCTATGATTTTACCTAAATCTGAAATAATCATATTTCTACTGCTCAAACTTGATTATGTTATGGAATTAAGTAAAAAAAAAAACAACACATAAAAAGAATATAATATAATAATTGGGATCCTCAGTTTTATTTGAAAATTTTAAAGCTCTAATTTAACCTATATCTGAAATAATTTTATTTCTACCTTTCAAACTTTATTAAGTTATGGAATGAAGTAGAAAAAACAACCCCTAAAAAGAATTAAATATAATAATTGGGATCCTAAGTTTTATTTGAAAATTACAGAGTTAAATTTTACCTATATCTGAAATAATCTTCTGCTGAAACTTTATTATATTATGGAATTAAGTATTCCAAATCCCTAAATAGAAACAAATGTTTCTAAATCAAAAATAATGTTGTCATTTTATATCCAAACTTGCCTTAAACATTGTAGCCAAAATTTTTCGAAATTTATTTCAATTGTCACAAACATAAATATATTTTTATGGAAACTATAATATTTTGCACAATACAAACATTTACGATAATCACTTTGTTTTTGTCTATAGCAAAAAGTTGTCGTTTTTAGTACGATGATAAATAAGATGGTTTTTAAAAATTATGTCCAATTAATTCGCACAAGCCAATAATCTGAGATATATACATTTTATACACAGAATTTACTTGAAAATTGTATATATTAGTATATATATTAATTGACAGCAGGCAGAGGAAGAAATCTCTGAATCTCATAAGCTACATAAATTCTTCTAATTAGTTTATTTATTCCTAAGACTATAATGAAATGATCTTTAAGAAATTGTCTATGATCAACGCATAGTTTGTTTAGTTTACTATATCCGGTCTATAGGTTCCGTGTAAATCGGGGAAAAAAAATCAACTTACCTGACATTCAACAGGCCATCGGGGGGCCTGCTGTGAGCAGTCATTGTCCTTGTCCTTCGGCAGTGCGAAAAGATCGCGAGGTTCCTTCAATCTTGCAATAGGTCTTAGCGTTTTTTCATCTGTATTAACGACCAATTGATTAGTTTTCAGACCCTTTGAAAGAAAATTACCAAGGAAGCCTAATAAAATAAAAGCACTTATTAAAAAACAAATTATTGACTTTCAGGTTTAAGTTGATTGTAAAGTTGTTTTCTCTAAGCCCAGAAAGCGCCGCAAGTAGAAGTTGTTTCTTAAAGCTCTCCGGAAAGTATTTACTATCAAATTTCATGTTTAATATTGTTTTTGGTTTTCATACAGGGTATTTCTACGTCGCGCATAAATATTTTTCCAAGTTAAATATAAGATTTTTATAGTCTTATGTATATCAACAAACGACAGGTGGATAAAATAAAATTGATGTAAACAAGATAAGGCGACTATAGAATACTCTGTCGTTAGGCTTTAAGAATCTCAACAATTTTTAGATCGGATAAAACATATACTAGATAATCATGGCGCCCTTCTTTGTTTACGTTTCTACATAGTTCAGAAAAATATTTGAATAAATGACTTTCGTATTTGTTTATGAAATTTTTAGGATTGTTTCTAGACATGAGCTTATATGGCGAAATTGTATTTCAAGGCTACATTTTTAGAGCTTGTAAAAATATAAGGTATGTTTGACCTGTAGATAAAACGAACTATATTGCGAGCTTAAAAATTTTGGCAGTATTTTGGGTTTTTAATTAGGTTTTATCTTTACGAAGAAAAGGATTGACGAAAAACTTAAGAACAGTACATGTATGCACCCATTTAAAATGGGTTATAATTGTATAATAGCGCTGGTAAAAGTTTTGCAAAGAAAACTGGAAATATTTTTGGGTTTTTTAAATAAAATTTCCTATTTTTCATTAACTCATTAAGTGCAGAGTTTTTTTCCCAAGTATAGTATAGGAAGTATAGAGCTATATAATTAGAGAGCTATATAATTATAGAACTAAAGAATTAGAGAACTATAGAAGTGTAGGACTCGAAAACTATATAACTTTAAAATTGAAAAACTTCAAAACTTGTCAAGTTCGTATTTTGGTGGATCTTGTCTAATTTGGATATGAAATCTATCTATCACTCTTTCAATCTATAATCCATAGTAAATACAATTATCGAGTTAAAACCATCAAATTCGTTATGAGTATCAACTAGGGTATTATCAAGTGTAACCCTTGCGTCTAAAGTGCTTAATCCTTTTGAGATTGAATTATCCTTGACAAACTATAGAATTAAAGGACTATAAAACTACGCTTATAGAACTTTAGAAATATAGAAGTATAGCAGAATTGAACTATGAAAACAAAATTTGTGAAGTTCGTATTTTGGTGGATGTTGTCTAATTTGGATATAAAATCTATCTATCACTCTCTCAATTTATAGTCCATGGTAAATACAATTATCAAGCTAAAACCATCAAATTTGGTATGAGTATCAACTAGGGTATTATCAAGTGTAACCCTTGCATCCAAGGTGCTTAACCCTTATGATACTGAATTATCCTTGAAAAATGTTTCTTGAAATACCACAGAGAGTATTTCGAAGCTCATTAAGCGATATGACCACAATATACCCTATGTGCTTAAACGCAACAGGTTATCTATCATCATTAGCTATAGATTCATTCATCACTTTTAAGGACGCGGATCGGCGAGAAGCGTTGTTTGTGCTGCGTTCGCTGTTTGTTGCTTCAAATCTTTATGCCACATACATATCTATTTGGCTTACCACCAAAATTCTATATAAAAAAAATCAAATAAATATATAAACGAAAGAAACACTCGCAGCAGAGCAAGCAGCTGTTATGATTTTCGAACGCACAAAATACACTTGTCAAAAAAAAAAATGGTATTCAAAAACCCGCTCAAAATTTTGAAAACGCCAACAAGACGTTAGATTTGAAAAAAAGAAAAGAAATAAATTCGAAAATCGTAGAGAATTAAAGAAATACTTTGGTGACGGCGCCCAAAATTCGCAGAAAACGAATCGCAATTTCTATTTTGATTGGGATTGTGTTTTGTTTGTCGGCCGACGTTGCTGGTTGCGCGTTTTGTTGTTGACTAACACCAGGAGACGACCGCAGTATGAAATGGCTGAATCTTTCCCACGCCTCGGCGTTAGCGTCGACGTCGACGGCGTCGTTGGCGCTGACGCCGACGTTGACGTTGACGTAGACGTTGACGCTGCCGCGGACGTCAACGTGGATGTGGCCGTTAATATGTGCTCCTCCCAGTGCTGCCCACCGCCTGTCTGCCTGTCCGCCTGTCCGCCCGCCTGTTTGCCTGTCCGTCTGTTTGCCACACGTCGACGGCGTCGGCGGCGTCTGTGCCTGCTGCGCCTACAGTAAGCGGCGGAGAGGCGTCGGAGACAAAGGTGCCAGCAAATATTATTTATTGCGCTGGGAGACGGACACGGAGAGCGTTATAACAACAACAACAAGAACAACAAAGAGCCGTAGAGCTCTTATTTCTTTTCTTACTTTGCAATTGCCGAGCAATGTCGACGGCCATTATTATTGTGCTTTCCCCGTGCTTTTTTTGGGGTCGCACTTTCGTATCATAAAACATATTGTACTGTTCTATACCCACATTGAAATCGGTAAACATTAAAACATCCCAACTTTGCCAAAAATTTGCCTTAGAAATGTGTCCCAATTATTATGATTACCGAAATGAGCATAAAACAAGTGAGGAACCACATTAACCAAGGCTCCACGACAATTTTATACACTTCCCAAAAATATAAAAGATTCGAACATGCGAGCTATATAGTATAATATGATATCAGTTCGGCTTGTACGGCTTATGGCTATTTCTATATGTTTTTGAAAGTTAGGGGAATAATAGTTAGTGAAAAAACTTAAACTTGGGGCCTCGGTTGACCCGTGGATAGCACACTGTCCCGCCAAAGAGGTGCGAGTTCGAGTCCCGCTTATGTCAATAGGCATGACCTTCCTTGAAAAACTAGGTTGTGGAGTAGGATTTGAAATTCATCCACGAAAATAAAGTTCTTCAGTGAAGGAAGCAAAAATGAAGGAAAATAGTGCTTCAGGCTAAGAACCGATAGACCATTAAATTATAATAATAATAAAAAACTTAAGTCTGTGTAAAAGTGGTATGATATAGTCTTCAAAACATGGCAAATTTGGGTAGAATTCGCTCGGTTCGTTCGGTCTACAGTTTCAGTAGTTTCGGGAAGCAATGCATAACTTTCTAGTTTATAGAACGATTCTTTTGAAATTTGTTGAGACAATACATACTAAAGGCCCTTAATCATCTGTAAAATTTGATTGCAATAGCTTTAAAAACATGGCAAATATTGGCAAAATTGACTCAGTTCGTCCGGCCTAAAGGTTTTTTGGTTAGAAGATTTGTAAATGTTGCATATCTTCCGAGCTTATGGAACAATTCTCTTTAAACTTGGTGGAACGATAGATACTAAAGTACGTCAATTCTGGGTCAAATGTAAATTCAAAAAATTAAAAAACTTGCCAGATATTATATATTCATTGCGGACGATTCCGAAAAATGTACTAATGGTTGTTTTCTGCCACGTTTCATAAAGACTACCTCGAAAGCTGAAGACAGATGGTTTTCTGAAGACAAAGTTTTCTTAGCCTAACAAACCTCAGCACATAACTAATACGCCATATTCTTCGTAAAGTGTATTAAAAAGCAACATTCGCAAATGTTGGCCAAATTTTTGCGCTCTTTGGGGGAAAATCAAAAGAAAACTGTTTCGAGAGCGTAGAAAACATATTCCGTAGGTTGTTTACATGTGTCCGTCCCCCCGCATATGATACGAAATATATCAAACTGTCTCCTCTCTGGCCAGTTCAAAGACTTCAAACACATTCGACATGTTGAGGCACACGACAAACGCCTGACGAGACCCGATGGGTGCAGCAATTGCTTTTGGCAGTAAATCCATTTCCATCCAAACTGTCTACAAAAATAGGCCAACTTTGGAATTAGGGTATTCGCCAGTCGAGCAGCCTGGCACGCGTTCATAAACTCATTTTGGATTGAATTAAATTTGCAAAATTGTACAAAAAGAAATGCATAAAAATGATATACTTATACATATATCTTATATACATTGTATTATTTTTTGGAACGGCATTTATGTATATATATGTATTTTCGCACTCACTGCTATATATCAGATCTTTTATTATCATCTATTATATACATATCTGCCTTGTTGGCTTTATAGGCTTCATGGAAGGCATTGAACTCCCACGATGGAGACACCAAATTTGGTATGTGCGGGTTCCACGGCGGATTAAATTCTCTATTTCCCATGCTATCCGAAAATCGTTTAATGCATATAGAAAAGCTATTAAAATTTCTAGATATATGTCAACTGGCGCAGAAATTGGCTAGCTAATTGCCCTACCGCAGTGTCTATATACTATATATGTATATAATTTGCAATTTATGAATTTGTCAAATTTTTTACGCCCGACGCCTGACGCCGCTCCTCCCACTCCCTCTTTGGCAATTTGAAAAATATTATAACAGGTGCAACTCACTATCCACATACATATATGAGTTCCTTGGCACGAGCTTTCATCTGGCTTTATTAATATTTCTATATGTGTGCCATCCCCTGCCTGCTCGTCCTGCCCGACGAGTTCATGGGGACCATCGACTGGTTGTCACAGATTCTTAACCCAAGGGGCTATTGCTCCCGACGCTCTACACTGAGGATGTATATGTATTTCGAGGAAATGGTAGGAACATATATAGTTCTTTGTGAGGTTCTTTGTAAGGTTTGACAATATTTTTTATCTTTTTGAAATAAAAACAGATATAACAGATATATTTAAAGTACAATTGCTTTAATTTGTGCTTCAAAAACCATGTATTAATCAAGAGAAGGCCAAAATTTTATAATTTATAATATATAGAATTAAAATTTTCTTTATTTTCTATCTCTTTAGTAATCTATTAACGTTTTTGTGTTTAAGCGCATAATTGAATAATTAAAATATTCTAAAATTTTGAAATATATCATGTAGAAACTTTTTTTTATTCATAAAAGGGTAATAAAAATATTCCAAAATTTTAACAAAGATCGGTCAATAATTAAAAAAGTTATAAAGTTGAATTCAGAAAGATTATGACAAACTCTTATTGAAAACCCAATGCAATCAAAATAGTACGATTTTTTCAAAAACTTTCATTAAAAAATTTTGGATTTGTCTGTCATAAAAAGATATATTTAAATGAGACCCAATAGGGTAGTTAGGGCTATATAATAATTATAATTTAATTGGAACAAAAAGGATGCTCCATTTTTTAAGCGAATTTTATATTTCTTTCATTCGACGATCGAAGGATGGTAAAAATGTTTTTATTTCTTCTTCTTGCTAAAGACATATAAAACCATTGCATACCATCGATATAGGCTATAAAGTGATCAATCTTTTTTAGTACTTTAAGTGATATTTATTGGGAGAGAATCGTGGGTATTGTTGCTTAATACTCAAATGCAAACTGCTTATATGAAAGAAGTGCTGAAAAACTATAAAAGTATTACTCAATTAGATGTAAAATTAAATATTCCAAATTGTAATTGTTTTATGGAACAGAAAGTTAAGGATTCAGGAATGAAACTATAATGATAGACAATGGCAAGCTAATGCATCTTTAATAAATTCATGATTTTGAAGGTTTTTTGAAACTCAAACAAGAAATTTTCATTAAAGTTCAACAATTTTAAGAGCTTAGGATAAAATAAAAGATTTCTGATATTCAAGATTGTATAAATAATACGAAACATAGACAAAACTTTGTACCAAAACTCTTTCCACGGAATAAATTGTTATCACAGCTTTAATCATATTATAAGTTTGAGAATGTTTCTCATAAATCGAAATCTATAAAGCGTATGCTATATAATTTATTTTTTAAAATATTTCCTTTTCATTTTGAACTACAGTCGAACTTCCCTATAATGAATCTTGACGGGACCATTATCGGACCATCATTATACAGAAATTATATTTATATACAATGAAATTGGAACGATAAAGTTGAGTGTTAGAAATCAATTCATAATATGGAGAGCTTCATTGTATAAAAGTTCACTATAGAGAAGTACGACTGTATTTAGCTTTATTTACATGAATTGAATTTGGGTTTTATAAATTTCTAGTAAAATCAGACTGTTTCTAGTATTATAGCACTCTTTAAAGAAGTTATTATTGCAACATATTGTTTCAAATACCGACTTATTTATTTCGATTTTTTGTTGCGCGACAGATTGATTGACAGACCAACGGGCATTACCCCTAGAATGGGGCACAACGACCCGAAGGGGCAAATTTTTTACTACCGTTGTTAACCGCTAATAAGAGGATTATATTGAATTGAATTGAATTGGAATTGGATTGAATCGAATTGAATTAAATTAGCTACGGCGAACATTATGCATATTTCATATTTTGGTTAAGGGTTAAGGGTTACGGGGAACCAACAACTGACACCGATTTGAGTTTTTGTTAATAGTTTTGTTAGGCGTTGTCATAACAGCGCTACAACGTCGAAAACATTCCTAAACTTGACTAATTGGGATCGATTTTTCGCTAATCCAGTGCAATATTATCTTCATCTTCTATATCTTTGCAGTGCCGCAATTGTCTTCTAAGAAAACAAAAACACGAAGAATTCTACATAATTATGCTAAGCGTACAACAACAACAACAACGAGTCTGGTCCAAAATTAACTCCTGTTGGACAACAATTTTGTAAAAACAAGAAACTAACCTTAAAGATAGAGAAAACATCGATTCAATTGAAATACAATAATAATAATAACAATAAGAACCCGTACACCGACGTGCTCTTAGGCAATCAGCGCAATTAACAAAAAAACTAAATGTAAGTATATCCAATTTTTACCACTTTTATACTCTTCTCGAAGGGAATAATATATATTGGATTTGTTCAGAAGTTTGTAATCCATAGACGTAAGACCCCCAAAAATTACCTCCAGAGCGGAGGTAAGAGATAAAATCAATTCAGTTTTGTCCGTCTGTCAGTAATTTTGTCGGTATACTAAAAAATCTTTTGTACGATGATTGGATCTCTATATCATACATTAGTCTTTTAGACTATTAGATTTTGATTCAACAAATTTCAAAAGAATCCTTCTATAATCTTTTAGTTTTTGTGCTTTCGTACACATATCCTTCTTTTGTAAAGTTGTCGCAATCGATCAGATCGCAACACTATATCATCACTATACCATATTTCATATGATTTTGAAGCTCTTGCATTGGAGTTTCATAAAAACTTATTCAAAAAGGATTTTAAATCTTCGGTTTGCCGAAGATAACCATCCTAACTTGGTATTATTGTGTTGAATTAGCTTTAAATTTGATAGGGATCGGCTTGAAGATAATACTTGTTTCATTAACCTAAATTGTTGAAAAGGTCCTTTGAAATTTTTCAGAAATGAACTAGAAATGCTTTTGAAAACAGAAGTATAAAAATGAACAAAATGCTGCCTGAATTTTTCTATACACTGAGAAAAATGGACAACTACAAAATTAGATTGGTTATAGACTAACAGTTAAATTTCAATTAAAATTTATTGATTTTGTTTTTTGAGAATCGAAATATGTCGTATAATTAGAATTTACCTTCCATAATTTGAATATTTTTAATAATAATGAATTCCGAATCATTACTATTTTATTTTAAAGAGTTTTATTGGTATTATTGTTAAATTATTTGAGCTTTACTTAAAAATAATTAAGCAGAAAGAGGAAAACCATGAATCAAAACTGTATACTAAATAAGGATTTTCCAGCTGATGACAGCAGTAATTCAGTTGTTGAAGGAGAAAACAACTTTCTGGGTTAAAAAATGGACTTAACAGAACTTAAAATATTGGAAAAGTCCAAGAATATGATCTGGGAAATTAGGCACAAATTTTACTGAAAGTCACTCACAAAAAAAAAAAACTCACATAAAGTTTCTTTAGGTTCTGTAGGTTCTCCGTGAAACTTCGGAACGTCGTTTTTGTGACAATCTATCAATCTAGATATGACTGTCTTTTTGTTATACAGTATAAAAACTATAGTATCCCACCTTAAGCATCGGAGCGTCGGTTTTCAAAACAAAAACTTCGAATTTAAGGAAAATTTATAGTCGAGACATAAAGCTTGGTCTAAATTTAGCTAAAACTGTCTCTCTGTCTTATAGTATAAACACTATACTTAAGAGCTTTTAACTTTCAGAACATTTTTTGTGATATGAATCAAGGGCACATTAAAAATAACGCCTCAGTTCTATCCGATAAAACTGCAGTGAAATTTTTGGGACTATTCTAATAAAAACTATGCTAATCGAATAATAACGGCACTGCAATGTTATTGCGGCTAAAAAGTTTAAGTCAATTATACCAGGCCCTCTCTCCCCGCCCCCGGCGACGGGGCAACCTTTTGAATTTTGGATGAGCATTACCTCCATTGGATGTTGTTAGTGTACAGACTGGAAACAGCTGAGCCTGCAAGTATTGCACGCGACCGCCGCCGAATCCGAATCCGTCCATAATGAGGCTGAACTTCAGACGGTGGTTGGTGGTGCTGTTCGGAGTGGTGTTCGGTGTGGTGTTGTTGTTGTTGTTGTTGTTGGTGGTGGCGGTGAATTGCGGTGTTATGAAAGATGGTACCGTTATGCGCTTTGACGGTCATATCATGTTAAATGCGGCAAAACTATATAATCCATTCGAAAAGAACTGTTCCTAAAAGTTCTAAGGGGTTTTGCTATATGGGGGTTTTCTTGCACTTCCGGTTCCGGTTTTTCCAGCTTTTCTTTTCGGTGTGTGTGTGTGTGTGGGTATGTGTGTGTGTTGGTGTGCGTGTGTGTGTGTGTTTGTGTGTGTGTGTGTGTGTGCGGGACTGGCTCAGCCCTGTTGAATTGCGATGGAGTTCGACGAGTTGGAGTTGGATTTCGAGTAGGATTTGGAGTTCGTGCCGACGCGGGTAAGTCGATGCGCGCCCATTATCGGTATTTTACGCGGCTTCTCGTCGCGTTGTACAAAATCAGACTGAGCCGGCCTGAAATGTCGGCGTCGTGGTTCTAGTCGGGAGCGGTGACTGTTATAAACAAATAAACAAACCTTTCCTGCGACTATTATTTGTCTATATCTAAAAAGCCCAAGAGGAAATGCCTGAATTCGATTCATGTAAAACACAAAAAACACAAAAAGCAAAACGCAAAGCCAAAGCTAAAGGCAAAGCCAAAGGCAGAGGCAAAGTCAGAGGTAAAGCAAATCAACCTTGGATACGATAGAAAATCGCATCCAAGCAAAATGTACACAAAACACAAAAATTTGCCCAATCCGGGCCCAACCCCAGAGAGAGAGTCTACAATTAGGTTAAAATAGATGAATGAATTTGTTGTAACAAATCGGTTGATTGTGCGTACATCGGATGCCGCCGCTGCTGCTGCTTCAGCCGATGTTGCACTTGGACATATACCAAACAGGTGCCATGAGATCTGCCAGCGATTGCGGTGGCAGCCAAGCGTGTACCCGTGTACCCGTGTACCACCATCGCATTATGTCACCAAGAGCAGGCGACAATGATCTTGATCACAATATTTATGTGTTTTCTATTTTGGCAAGTCGCCGTGACTCTCAAGGTAACAGACAATACCGTCAACTCTCCGCCGGCACCTCCTGCCGCCGCTCCTCGGCGTGCCGACTTGGCTACTCTTTCTACTCTACACTCGCCGAGGGCATTACAACTTGTTCCCTCGACTCGAAAAACCATATGTTTGTCCTGTCTGTCTGTTTGTTCGCTCTCGTCTCGACTCGAAACTCAAATGTTTGTCCTGACTGTTGACTCAGCAATATCTGCGAACTTCTGTTTAAACAAGTGGAGTTATATATCACTCTTGAAGCATATTAAACCCAAGAGATTTGCAAACAAATTGCCAACAGTGAAATTTCTTCATCCCAACGGTGATTTGAACCTCCGAGCTAATTATTTCTTAGCATAAAACTCCAAAGTAGGGGCCTCGGTGGACCAGCGGATAGCGCACTGTGCCGCCAAACAAGAAATCCTAAAAAAACTAGATTGTGGCGTAGGATTTGAAATCCACCCGCGTAAAAAAAAGTTCTTCAGTCAAGAAAGCAGAAATAAAGGGAAATTGTGCTTCAGGTTTTGATTCGATAGGGTTATGGCCATGTAATAATTATAAAACTCCAAAGTCCCTTCGGTGGGCCCAAAATTTCGATAATAGAATAATAAAATCCTAAGTGCTTGTGAAATTTAAATGCAATAGCTTGAAAATCATGATTAAAACCTACTTTTGATATATGATATATAGGTCTGAAACTTGCTTAAAAAATAAGTAATAAAGAATCTTAAGGAGTTTTCAGCTTCCAATCTCGAAAAAAATTAGATATATGGACAAATGCGACTTTTAGATTTATGTCGAATATATCATATAGTGGTCTGATCCTTTTGAAATTTAGAGAAGCGATAGATAATAAACAATCTGAAGTACTTTTAAGCTTTCAATCTAATACCTTCAAAAACATGGGAAATATGTGCATACCAGACTTTTATTTATACGAAAGAAATATGATATAATCTTTTAATCCTTTTGAAATGTGGTGGAGTGGTAGATAATAATCTTCAAATGTAAATCCAATAACTTGAAAAGCATGTGAAATATAGAGAAAACTGACTAGATATACGAGAGAAACATAATATAGTGATATGGTCATTTTTAGAGCGATGTTAGAGCGATATATAATAAAGATTCTTAAGTGAATTTCAAATTTAAAACCAATAGCTGCAAAAATATGTGAAATATGGACTAAATCGAATTTCAGTTGTACGACAGAAATGTTATATTTTGGTTATATGACAGCTATATAATATAGTAGTGCTAATGAAATTTGGTGGAGTGATGGATGATGAAAACACTTAAACGCATGTAAAATTCATTTCATGCAAGCTTGAAAAACATAGGAACTGTTGCTTTGGTATGTTTGTATGGTATGTCCTTATGCTTAGTTGTATGATATGTCCTTTTAGGGATCTACAACGCTTTCTTCTATTGCATTACAGACTTCAGCACAAAGTGAATATTATAATATTTATTTCTAGTAATTTTAGTAACATCTACAGTTTCGATATATACTTCAAATTTGCTCCAAAACTTCATAAGGAAATCCCTAACAACTCCTTGCTGAACTTTTCTAAACCCACCGAAAAAGTGTATTTATCATCCGACGCCGTGCATCCAAATCGATAAGACTCTTGTTTTTTTGTCTTTAGGCACTTGTTAAACACAAATTGCTTATAAATACAAATTGCAATTAAAACATTTGTTCACAACATTTGATTTGTTTTTCGGATACCCTCTCGCCGTGCCATTCTTTATAAGGGGCATATCGAAATTGCGCAAAATGATTCATTTGCTGTCTTCCTTTCTATGCGAAATTGAGTTATATTCTGTTGGTCATTCGTAGGCGTATGTCGCTCGTCCCCCTATATAGCTAAATCTTATCCGCAACAACAATATCAACATGATCATCGTCATCATCATCATCATCAGAACAGATGAGCGAACAAATATCTGAGGATCGTCTGACAAGTATAAATCGGTATAGATTAGCGAACGTGTCACTGCTGAGGCGATGTTTGTTTCGCATTTGCCACTGGCTAAGATCGTGCATATATATTGTGCACAGAACAAACCCCAGAATCGAAAAATAATAAATGATCACACGTTTCAGAGAATGAATCGGAAAATACAGGTAAAAATAAACTATGATGCAATTGAAAATTGCCTGATCTGTGAAACTACTTATCCAGGGCAATGAGGATGGACAGATTTAGGCCAGACCAATTTAAACGAACCGGAAAACTAATATTATCATGCAGAGGATCATTATATATTTTTTTTTGAAGGGAAAATTGTTAAAGATAGACAGAAGTTTTCTTTATAAGGCTCAATTCGGCGTAAAAATGTAAAAGAAACTAGATTTTAAGGTTGGAACTTTTTTGTAAAGCTGCGTCTAGGGTAGTAATTTTCTGTATAGTCCGACCCATATTTTATTAGACTCAGTTTCTTGAAGGATAGACGAATTTGACTTTAGACCCAAATCCTGACCATAAAATTCACGATAAGGCTGGAAAAAATCAGGCGAAACAAGTAAGTAAGTACCAATTTAGGATGGAAAACATTTTTTGATGCCACTTTCTGTATAAGATCTATGGACACCCTCATACTAAATTTCATGACTATAGCTTAAAATTTGTAGCTCATAGATACATTTTGTCACTTTTTTTTGGGGAATTCCATTCTGCACTTTTTAATCATGACCCTATATACCGAATTCGGAACCGATAGCTCAATAAATGGCAAAGTTATGGCCATTTTATCGAAAAACGAATTTATCGATTATCGGGCG